>BOPN01001297.1:15000-30005 GCA_017312705.2 Penaeus japonicus
ACTGTCAATGATCATAAGTAATTTTAAATATTCTACAGCAATACACATGATAAATATTTATAATAATTAAATTCCCCAATAGTAAGAAAGCGGTATTTATGTAGGTGTGTCTGTCTGTAGATGGATGTGTGGGTGGTTGTAATAAAAGACACACACACACACACACACACACACACACACACACACACACACACACACACACACACACACACACACACACACACACACACACACACACACACACACACACACACATTCTTTCTCATTAAATCCCATAAAACGTTAAATTACAAGCCTGCCGCAAGCAACTCTCAAGAGGTTTCTGTGATCCTTTATCCCGCAAAGTCCGCGTCCAAGGATTTCCCTTTCATTCCACGACTCCAGTCACTCGGCCAGAAAATGCGACTGGTCAGCTCGGACTTTGACGCTGGAATCGCACTAAACGAATTACGAATCATTAGACGACCTAATCTTGAAATTGACCATTACTTACGCCTAAGGTTTTGGAGGTTTTGGACCCTTTCTCTCGCCCTACGTCCTCGTCGCCGCTCTCTTCTCGTTGTGCAATTGAAGAAAGGAGATATCTAGAAGTATTTGTCAGTTTCCTTATCTTGCTCATGTGATTTTAAGTAACTGAATTCGCCTGCACGTCATTAGAAGTAATGCAGTACCAGTTTTTTTTTTTTTTTTCTAACACCGCATGACAGCATGTTTATTTAATCACAGGCTCAGTTTACCTAGTTAACCTGGCTTCTTTATTTTCCTTGTTTCCATAATGGATGGAGTAATTTACAGGCAATTTCATTACCATTTCTATAGTTGATGTTATCATTGTCCTTATGATAACAAGGAAGTACTCTATAGTCCCAGCTGCCAAATATCAAGAGTCTAACACACTCAAAAAAAGAGAATTAATATTCTAGGTGATTCAGGCGGATGATTCTTCTGGTTCTCCCTAGAGCTCAAATACCATTATATACACAAGTACACGTATGGGAGAGCACGCGTGCACACGCACACACACACACACACACACATACACACACACACACACACACACACACACAAGCAAACACACGTACGTGTGTGTGCTTGTGTGTTGTCACAAATGAAAGGATTATTTAGCTCTGGAATAAATGAAAGGCATTAGAAGATATTTTATCACTTAATAATTCCCTCTTCACGTGTTGTCTGATAATGGAGCTCATTCTTACTATACTCTTCATGCAAGTGAGAGAAAGAAGTAACTCAGGGTGGATGAAAATGGGGAGGGAAGAAGGAATGGGAGAAGGTGGAAGGAAGAGGTGGCAAGGTGTGAGAGAAGTCTCTGATCAGACGGGCGAGCTTTTGTTCGGCAAGCTATGTTCGATATGAAGCCAGAAATGAGTATATTTGGATGAAGACGCAACCACATAGCGAAGAAATAACCTTACAACATGACGTAAAACTCATTTTATTATTTTGAAAACAATTTAAAAAATTAGTAAAGGGAGAGATGCTTTCGTTGCACTGACGAGGCTATGACTGAAAAATGTCGGCTCTGCGCATGCGTTGAACTCGCCCACGGAAAAAAACGTCGCTTATAGGCAACTAATGTTGGGTGATAATAATAACATCAATAGGCAAACAATTGGTCTAACTGCCGGATTTATCGACCAATCACAGACTATTGAAGTTTGAGTATAGGTCCTCGTTCGAGTTTCAAAAACATTATCGAGATGGCTACAAAGTGCACAGGTTGTAGGTACATGCCGTGGGACTTAACTGAAGTATTTTATAAAGATAACAGTTCAACATTTCACTATTACGGAACCATAGCATACTGCCAACGCAAGTACAGTGTAAAAAATACAAGTTACCCTGTACTTTTCGTCCAGAACAGGCGAGGTGGTATCGTGACCATTGGTTAAGACCACTTAAGATAAAGAAGAGAAAACAGTGCAGTTTCACCGTAAGCTATTATTAGGGTACATTCCTTCAAGTACACTTACAACCGTGGGAGGTATGTGTTTCATCAACCACTGGCTGCAGAAATGCTGGGACCACCAAGGGATCTTCGAAAACCTTGGCTGGGCAGAGAAGACCAGTGTTGAAGCATCTGTTCAGAACAAACCAAGCTCAACAACCAGAAACCAATCGGTTGGGAGGGCGTCATCGTCGAAATTGACGAATCTTGCCTCGGAAAATGTAAATACGGGGGAGGCCATCACCTATAAGCAATATCTGGGTATTTGGGGGGAAAAGAGAGGGTGCCAAAGAAGAGCTTTTTCATTCTCCTCTCACTCCGAACAGAAACAAGGAGTTGGTTCCACTTACTGAGAAGTATATTCTGCCGAAGAGTGTACCTTAGCCTGGGCCAGGAAGGATATATCCATCGGGTGGGTAAACCACTCTCTGGACTTTGTATATCTCGGAGATCGGGGAATCTACATTCGGAATATCGAGCGACTCTGGCGAGACGGTAAGGAGTGGATGAAGCGGCGTGGCAATCGGCCCGAAAAGTATGACCAGACATCTCTTCGAACAGAAAAATACTACTTCCGCTACCATGCCTTCCTCGAACAAGTTGCTCTCCTATACCCTCCCCAGTACTCGCGCACCGCTGCTCGGACGAATCAGATCATGACTACCCACGACCCGGCTCCTCACAGCCTTCAATTAAGGTAATCTAAGAAAGACAGGAAGGCATGAAAAGGTTGTGTAAATAGACTAACTAATTACTCGTGAGTTTAGTTACTTCAACCAACGCTAGAGTTCGATGTGCTTCGTTCGGAAAAAATAATTGGCGGGCTTTTTAAGTCGTCTACATGTTTACATTTGAGCCATCTGACGCATGGAACACCTGGTTAGTTCAAACCAATCATGGTGGGAGAAGGCAATCCCTGCGTTATTCTGCAAACGGTCGAAATGTTCTCATCCTGAATTCATGTACCATCTATTTCCTAAAGAACTATAAAGGTAGGTGTATAATTATTGCCAACATTAAATGCTACACACATATAAGTGTCATTTTTATCTCACAAGAAAGAATGTACAATCAACATTCAATTTATTTTGATAGATGTTCAAAGTGGATACAAGTAGCAGGCATAGCAACATTAAAGAAGAAAACACCCACACAGTTAAATAAAAGTCAAAGGATATGTAGCCATCCTTTTTCTGAACAGCAATATGCATCTTCAACCTATTTGTGCCCTAGTGCATACCCAGATCAAAATTTGCCTGGTAAGTCAATGCAGTTTCATATATACAGTATCTTAATAAATAATTAACATTGTTTGGGGCAAGAAGTATTTATCTTAATTATGTGATCATTCAATGATCAGATTCAGCACAACTAGATGAGAGCGAAATGACCAACATGGATACTGGGAAGTGTTAACTTAATTTAAAAAAGAGCATGGCACATATTTCTGAGATAAGTTGAAATTACTCTATGTTATAGTCAACACATTGCATTAGAAACAAAATTTTGTTTGCTTGTATATAGTGTATATTTCTGTGCTATTTTAAGGTTGAACATTATTTTGAATATTCCTTCATTGCTATTAGATAATTTTTGCATTTGCACAAAAACATATTCCTGCACTTGTATAATGAAAGTACCTTGCATGAAATGGAAATCCTGTCAAGTTCATTGGATGAGAACTTTGGTTAGTATTGACCTTTTATAAGCTTTGGATAATTCTATAAGAGATGGTCAGTAGGTCATACAAACATAAGCAACATATACCCGTATCAAATTGCAGCAACAGATATTAGTGCCACAATCGAGTCCATCGTTAAACAGATGTTTTGTAGACCTGTTTCACACTCTTGCGATGGTGTGATAAGAATAAGTAGTCCTCTCCTCTCAACCCTCCTCTCAGGCAGAGATTGCTGGAGTTTTGGACTTAGTCTGTGGAAGATAAAGTCCTCTAGAATTACTTAGAATTGTTTAATGAACAATACATGAAGGAAGTTATAATTTTGTTTTATATTTATTTCACATACTATCTTGCCGTGAATATGAGTTGGATGCAATGTGTCATGGTGGTACTGGAGGTGTAGATCCCCATCAACCTGCAGGACATATTCTCAAGAGAGTATTTCACATTCCATCAAAATATCTTTATAATGGGCTGTTACTGTGTAAGATGCAAAAGTATTAAAGAAAGTGCATTTGATCGTCATAAAATGTAGAACACTGACATTGTCATATGCAATATACTGACACAAATTTACAAATTTACAGGTACTTTGAGAACATCTGCAACATGGCATTATCATCAGCAGCAGCACAGCAACCAGAAAATGGTAGGAACATCCACAAATTCATTAGTACATATATTTCTCATATATATATCTCATCACTGAATAGATGAAGATTGCAAAGTTTCGATGGTGGTCCTCAAGTATTCTTTGCAATCCCCTTATCTCAAAGTCTAATGAGAGTAAGTAAAATGATAGTATGACAGAGTTAATATTTTTTACTCTCTTCATTTCTCCTTACCTACATAGTTTGAATCTACTAGTCCAGTGGTTCTTTGATTTACTTTTATACCTCATAGCCCTTAATAGAAGTTCTTTAATGCTTCATATTCCTTAGAAAAGCATTTTTTTTTTTTTTGTATTTACATCCCCCCCCAACCCCTAAATAGAAAAAGTCAATTAGAAAATAACATATTTTCTTATTAATCGAAACATTAATAATACTGTTTGCAATTATTCACATATAACACATAGATAGATAAGGTAAATAATTATCTTTTCTGTGTCCCTCACTGACTCCAGCTACCTCCTCACACTCACAGACATAGTTCTGTATCTCCTACCACCTAGAGGTGCAGCTACCTACAGATTAGAATCATTGTGCTATTTTTTTTTCCAGAATTAAAGGGTTAAGACAAGCAATCATTGGGGTGGGTAAAATATATTGTATATGTATGTTTGAAAATTACCATTTTTACCAACATATTTGTTTCCCTCACAGGTAATGCACCTATTTCTGACAGCCCACGCAAAAACATGAAAACTAAATTAAATAGTTGTCAGGCCAGGGTAAGGCGACTTACCCTGACTCTGCCCAGGAGGTTGAGCATTTGCCCACTAAGGAACCATTACCATCCCAACTTATTAAACAGGTATCAAAATATCTTGGTGGATATGCCTTGGATTTGTTCAAGACTCAAATATCTTTATCTAATGAATAAAAATTTGGAAGAAGGTATACCATTACACATAGGAGTTTTTCTCTTGGCATATATTTTCAAAGCCCAAAAGCTTACAGATATTTATCAAAAATATTTGCTTTACCTACCACAAGGATGCTTAGGTACTGGATTATAAATATGAATATGGAAGTGGGATGGAATCAGACAATCACTGATTTACTTAAAAAGGTTTCGTTAATGAATGAAATAGACAAAGTTTGTGGTAGAACATTTGATGCAATGGTATTAAAAACTGCTCTGGCTTATGATAGAAAAATGATTTGTTGACAGGCTTTGGAAATCTAGGATCATATGGCAATTCAATGAAACCAGCAAAATATGCCATGTTTTTTTATGGTAGGGGGGTTATGTAAAAAATGGAAGAACACATTAGTATATTTCTAATTTGAAAAGAGCATCAATCCAAATGTTTTGAAGGATATGATATTGGACAGTATAAAAACTTTAACATCATGTGGCCTTCATCCTAAATTCCTAGCCCGTGATCTAGAGTCCTGTAACAGGGGTGCTTTTAACAGGCTAGCGGATTACACATTTTCTCTGATACTCCACATTTCTTAAAATCAACGAGAAATACTTTAACAAAGCATGATATAAAATTTGGAAATGATTTGGCCAAATGGGATCATATTACTTTTTTTTTTTTTCAAAATGGACAAAACGCATCCTTATTAGGGTAGGATAGCACCTAAGATTACTGACCGCCATCTAATTAACAACTTATTTGAGAAAATGAAAGTTTGCTATGCAGCTCAGATTTTTAGCAGAAGTTGCATGTGGTATTTATGCATATGCCAGTTTTGGGGCATTGCCCAAGGAAGCAACGTCAATATTCATAAATAATGTGAATGAATTGTATGATGTTTTCAATTCTAGTACACTAAGTCATTATAGAAGTAGGAAATGTGCCATAAGCAAAATTAGCAATTAATATCCAATTCCTCAAAAACATTAAAGAGTGGATAAATTCTTGGAAAATAATTGGAACATTTAGGCAAATTCCAAGTATGCAAGGTTGGCTCTTGAATATATCTTCTTTACTGGCATTATGGGAAGAGATGTCCATAAATCGTAATTTTAATTATTTATTTACGCGCCGCATTAATCAAGATTGCCTTGAGAACTTTTTAGCTGCATAAGAAAAGCAGCAGGAAGTAATTACACTCCCAATTTTCAACATTTAAAAGTTCTTTGAAAATTCTTGCATATCTTTAAATCTTTCCGTATGTGCTGAAAATTCTAATTGCACAAATGATATGACTCATTCTTTGAATTATTTAAAGATTTCAGTAAATAATGAAATGCCAGATTATTCCCATGGGAACAACCTAGATGAAACGCAGTCTGATAATTTTATAAAAGAGGCAAACACTGTTGAAAATTAATATCAACAATCAATTGATCATATAATGAATTTTGATTATCAACTTGAAAATGAAAATCTTTTAAATAAGCAAGATAATGTGAATTTAAAACTATTGATGATTTCATTACATATTTTGATTATGAAGTGGACACTGAGGAATCTTGTGAATCATTAATGACTCACTTTGATTTTTCTGCAGTTAATCATGATGATGAATTCCTTTTTACTGACATAATCAAGGATAACAAAATAGCATACATTGCTGGTTATTGTCACAAAATAAAAATAAAATTCATGATTGCCAAACTTGTCATACGTTATGACAGGTTTCAGGCTTACGTGAAACTTTTATCAACAGGAAAGGTAATGATACTGTGTACTATCTTTGTTTTCCTACAGATAAGATGTTTTATATGATAAAGTCTTTCGAAGTAATTTTCCAAAAGGAGATAATGAGGGTTATGTATACAAATGGTAAGAAGATTATCCTCCCTGATACAGGGAAATTTTCTTACAAATCCGGCTATATGTGAGGAAACCCATACATTAATCATTAATACTTTTTTGAATATGCGAATATTATTTTGTTAAATTCCATATCAGAGAAATCAAAGGGGCAAATTGGAAAATGTTAGCATACCACAAAAAAGAAATGTAGAAAACTGACGAAAATTACACATGTGTGAACAGTCTCTCTCTTTCTTTCTCTCCTAATGTTCCCCTCCCCCTATATGTAAAAAGGCCATATTGAGATTGAGTTTTTCATTTTTATAGCTTGAAAATGACAAGATGTTGTCATGTCAATCTGTACAATATATTGTACATCCTCAACCCTACTAGGTATTTAGTAAGTCAAGATATTTACATTTTTTTAGTTATTGTGCTTTTGGCAGTTTCATAAACAAGTATTTCACAATTATGATTTGGTTCTATTTGTTTGTATGGCTTTGGTTTATATTTATGCTGGCATATTGAGTTATGTTTAGTGTTCTTAACCATGCACGTTTTTGCTTTTTTGTTTTGAGTGGTTGCGTTAGAATGTGTTCATTCTGGTATTTTTTTTTATTGTTTTTTGTTTACACATTTTTTTTCCATTGCATGAAATTTCTGCTGTTTGCGCTAATGGTCATACAAGTGTATAAATTCAATTCATAAATATGTGTTTTTGTTTAAAATCATTAACAAAATGACGAAATTAAACATAGGCTTCATTTACCCCTATTATTACCACACATGATAATCATGACATAGGCAATACAAACCTAATGATAAAGAAAATTCTACATAAGTAAAGAAACAAAATATTTTTACAAATTGTAAATAAAAAAATATTTTATATGTGTCTGTGTATATATATTATATATATACATAAACACACACGCACACACACACATATATTTATATTTATGTATATATATATATATATATATATATTGCATGAATCATAAGATACATATAAAACTATGAATATCTATATCTGTTTTTTGTGTGAAACCAATGAGATTTTCAAAAGTATGTAAAAAATTAACAACATGCAACTTTACTAAGAATCAATATGAATATGCAGACGTGTCTTGTATAACAAAACATGATTTTTACAGTAATGGTTAGTATTTTATTTATTTTTTAATAATTAAAGTTATATACTTGCTAAAACATTGTTCGGATTGAGGCAAAAAAAGAAAATGATAATAATGATGAATAACAGGAACTATCGTTCCGCTGTTTAATTTTTTGAAAGTACTGGAATCTGGCGGTGTCTAGCATCGATACTGGCTACACATTTCTGTAATACGCCTTACGACGCCTTCCTGTCTTTCTTATATAGTCTTTGGTAAGAATGCCACGTTGTGTCTTTAAATGAGGGAACGAGGCCTCCCCAACCCCCTGGCTAGGTTAGGTCCATCGTTTAGGTTTTGTTGTTACGAATATGGCGAAAACTATTCGTGGCATCAATATTGCGCAAAGCACAACGAAAACATAGTTGAATTATTAAAGCCTTGGTATGATCTAACAAGGTAAGTAGCTAGTTTCATAATAATTTTTCAAATGTAATTGCTAAATGCAGGGAATACAGAAAAAAGTCTGGATATATATATATATATATATATATATATATATATATATATATATTGGTTAAAACTTTTGGGTGTGTGTATATATATATATATATATATATATATATATATATATATATATACATATATATATACACATACATATACATTTACACATACATACATACATATATATCTATATCTATAATTATATATACATATAAATATATAAGTATATTTATATATATACATATATATATATATACATATACATACACATACATATATATCTATATCTATAATATATATACATACAAATATATACGTATGTATATGTATATATATATATATATATATATATATATATATATATATATGTATATATATATATATGTATATATAAATACATAAATATATATACATACATTATATGTAGATTTATATATATATATATATATATATATATATATATATATATATATATTATCACGAGCCAACACTGGAGACTCAGCCACCATAGCATAAATAACATACTTTATCCTGGCCTGATCATGGCCGAACCTCAATGCATCTGTGACAATGTCGTCTGCCTCCACATTCACTATTTGCCAAACGGATCGTTCTTTTAGTTTTCTTAAAGTAGGGTGCTTATAGTTATTGAGGTTATTCTAGTTATTATTTGTCTGACTTTTAAAATTTCCAACAACATAAAAATAAAAGAAATCAACAAACAATGATAATGAAATATTAGATTATAGTTTGTTATATTTATTGAATAATAATCAACAATAAAATAATTTGATATCCCAACACCTAAAAAAATCCTACTCATGCAAAATCAGCATAAACTTGCTGTTTTGCCCAACACCTTATAGAAAAATGACTTTTCAAAGCTGATACAGAAACACACACAAACAAAACCTGCTTTTAAACATGAAACGAGTGTGCAAGGGGAGTGGTTACTGGTGGAGTGGGCAGATCACAGCGATTCACTTTCCAAGCACCAAACCGTCAAAAAGCTAATTGTTAACAAGTGTAACTAGACTTGTTTGGTAGTTTGCTAGTTAACAGCATACTATATATAGCAAATCCTTATTCCTGCCATACTCCCACGTCTACAAACATCTAACCTAACTTTATACGGGCATGTGTGAGAAAAAAGGGCTAGGATATAAAAAAAAATAATAATAATAATTCAAAGAGAAAGTTAAAGCAAACATGACCCTTTGATGCTGTCCACAGCCTTTCAGAGGAAATACAAGTATAGCGTGAGGGAAGGAAAAAGTTGGCAGCTTATTCTAAAGTTTAAACAAAGGAACGAAGCGCTGTGTTACACCGGTAACATATAAAAAACAGACCACTGTACATCCGCGAATATTGCAATACAAATAACAGCTCTCTAATTGTCAGTTACATTCATGATGGGGTATAGCAGGATATTAACAGACGCAACATTGCAATTAAACATTAAACGAATGAGAAAAATATATGATGCATTTGTTCAACTTTATCGGGCTATGTTCTTAGCAAAAAACTCTAGGGATATGGGAGAGGAATTTTGGGGGGATGCGTAACTGGTTTCTGAAAATATTAGACCACTAGATGTATATCTGCAATGAAAAGGCAGAACGCATTAACTCCAAAAATACGATTTTTATTAATTTAGTATCTGTGGAATCGTCATTTAACCCATTGCGTACGGGTGTCATGACATACATGACGTAGGAGCTTTGGCCTGACGACGGGCGTCATGACGTACACGACGTTCGGGGATTTTGGATCACTGTGCTATTTTATTTTGCTATGAAAAAGGAATGAGTGATGATGGCTACTGCAGTCCTAATTACTATAATTACCGTAATATCGTGCAAGCTTAACGTCCAAAACCTAGATGGCACCACTTTTTTCTAGCACCAGCAGGTGAGAGAGCCTTGAATGGCACCCATCCACGGTCTCTAGCATGCACTGTCTCTATAGAGCGATGGCACACACTAAGTTGATGAACCCTTGCTCTAAAGTACCGCCGATGAAGGATGTGCAGGCAGAACGAGAAGAGGAAGGTGACTCAATCCATACCCAGTGTCTAAAATGTGCTCCTGTGCCAATATGGATGCCTTTCAATGTGGCACTCACAGTCACAAGCACAGGTTTCATTCCTCTTCCCTACCTCTTCTTGTTATCTTTATTGTAGGTGGTTATATGTTTCGTATTCGTTCATGACAGCACAAAAATACGAAAAAAATAAAGTTGCCTTTTGTCCTCCAATAAAACAGCAATACTTCTATCACATTGAGTATAAAGAAAATAATGAGCTAATATGGATAACATACTACAATTTTAGTCAACTGCAGCACTGATAGAGCCTATCATACGGCACATATAAGTCTCTAAACTCAATAAAACACACAAAAAAATAAAACACAAAAACCGCTCTAGTTTTACAATGAATGACTGAAAGAGATTTGGATGCTTCAAATTATATTGCTTCAAGTGGTCTCTCTCTAAAATAAAACCTATCATGGAGGCTGGGCAAGCAAATTTATCTCCGTCTGCAATGGGTTAAAGACGAATTTTGATACAACCATCATGGTGTCAGGTATGGTCAGTTTTGTATATCGATAACAATGATAGGAGTAAATATACATGCAGCTAAACCTTTAACATCGATTTTCTCAAAACATGAATTTTGGAGTTAACGGGTTCTGCCTTTTTGCTGCAGATATATCCTACACTAATGACAACACAACAAGGAAGCTTGGGACCTTTTGTGAAGCAGAGTAAATTAGTATAAGAATTAATACTTGTATTGAGGAATTAATATAATGGTATAAATTAATTTAGAGCAAACGTGATTCAGGCAGGAATCACGTTTCCATTCTTTCCATTGTGACAGTGGCTTACAAGCAGAAAATTGGCTGTAAGTGATAAAAGAGATGGGGTATCATTACGTATTTGCATACCTGATAATAGTCTATGGTGGCATCCCGCAGCCTCACATCTCCCGGTCATCTCCCGTCGCCTCGCGCATTTCGTCCTTTGTGTGATCTTCGGCTGCTACCTTATTCTCTTTTCGTCTGCCTTTTATTTGTTTTTATGTTTCCTTTGTTGGACTTTGCCCTTTCACTCCGTACTCCCGTCTGCGATTCATTTACATGTATGTTTTTTTCACGCTTCATCTTTGAGTTCCTTAGCCTGTAATGCTATTTTTTATTTACTTATTTTTTACCTTAATTTTCAGTTGTTTTTTCTCCACCTACAGTGGCTTTGGCTTTGTTTTAAGAAATATTTATTTTACACATTATTTTACTTTTTTAATTTCTTTCAGACTATTACATTGTGAATACATATTTTTCTCAGTTTTATTGTATTCTGAAGATGATCTTGTGTGATTTTTGTGTTTTTTTCTTTTGAATTTGTGTATCTGTTTCATTTTCATTAATCGATGTTCGACGTGGCTTATGGCGTCACGAAAGCTATAAATATAAGCCACGTTGAGCGGGAAATAGATTCATTCTCAGCCAGACAACGGTGTTTCGCTATCCCCCTGTGTGATTTTTAAAAAAATTGCCGGCCGATTGAAGACTCGGCCCATCGAAGCATCACATCATCGTATTTTAATACAAGTTAAGTTCTTTTTCCTGACTGTATTTTTTTTCATGGGAGCTGGACATGATTCTTTATTTCTAATCATAAATATGAACCAGTCTTTATAGATTATACAGTATTATGAAGTTGAAGAATATTCATTAAAGTTTCTTTTTCACTATTTCATGTTATTTCATATGGCAACTTAATTTTGAGGAGATAATGCTAAGAACTAATTCGGGGGTGTCAACTGATTTCTACACGCTACTAATTCATAGAAATTAATTCGACAGGAGCCTACTAATTATAGTATATTGTGGCTACGGAACCTTATACCCCCACGACAATAGGAACACGCCTCTATTTTTTTTTATCTGAGTATAGCCGGGATAGATAGATGGTTGGATAGATAGATAAACAGGGGAGGGAGAGTGAGAGGGCGATGTGACCTTGATCCTCTAAGAAAATGACCTGTGTTAAGGCCACGGTGTTAAACGAGGCTCGACTGTTTCCACGATTGACTCCAGAACCCCTGTTTCATAGGTATGTTCCAAGGTGTGCAAGATTTCTGAGGAGAACATATGCAATTCACAGTGCCACCAAATAATTCTGGTGCGTTTAGATCTTGTTCAGTTTCTCGAGTTTCGAAGGATCTACATTTCTATATTAAATGTCGAAATGGGTTTTAAGAAATTCAAATTTCTTTTTTACTGAGAACATTTTACTTTTTTTCACATAAGTAGTATCCATGAAGTTCTCAGAGTGTTATTAGGGTCTTTTGTGGCGAAAAAGGATGTTTTACCAAAAATACAAGTATTATCCAGACTGTTATGTAAATCTAAGAAATGTCTTCAAAATTCGTAAATCATAGAATTTTTTAAGATTAAGAAATCTTATTTCATTAGAGAGAGAGAGTGAATTTATGTGTGGATTTTTCTCAGATTTCACAAACTCAATTAAAGAGATCAGAAAATTTCCAAATCCTCTGTGCATCCTTCCATCCCATCCTCTCGGGACTAATTTAACGAGAGATAACCATTCAATCACCCACCGCACAGAGTCATTCATACCAACAGTCACTTTTTAGCACTTACTGCTGCACTCTTATAAGACAACTTGACACTTATCAGCTGCTCCTTCACCTTCCCTCTTGTCCAACATACTTTCACAACTTGCCCAGCTTCTTTCCTTCATCTAGCGTCTCCCTTGTTCCTGTGCCTATGCGGACCTTCCTGTTAATCCCTCTCTTGCTGCTTTTTTCCCTTTCCTGTGGCCATATTTGTGCCCACTGCCTTCAAATGGTCCAATGGAGTATATATAAGATTGCATAACCACAAATATATGATTAAAAAAAAATATATTTGTAATAACAAGGCTTTCATGTAGTATTGTTAACTATTTTGTATTAATGCTAGCAGTAATTATTTTTTACATCTTGTAAGACAGTGCATGAGTGCGGGTATGAAGAATCATTGATATTATTGAAGACCTGGACTATTTCATATTTCAAAACTTGATCTCGTGTTATGGCGCACATTATCCTGGAAGAGTCCTTGCTCATGGCCCAAAGAAAGCCTTGTTCGATATTTTGGTAATAAAAATACCTTAAAGAGGTAAGCCTAATGCTCACAATGCAATTGAAATACTAGTTGCTATTTTGTGAAAAGTATGGCACAGGAGTGAAAGAGAGGAATACAAACGTCTGTTTAGTACAGTGGTAACGTGCCGGCCTCGACATTTCGGGCCCCGTCTAAATTCGTGTGTCTCCACTGTCGTCTGACAGTCACCGCCGTGGCTGGGCCTCAGGGTAGGAAATGACCAAGCTTAGATCGAGTTACTCGTTAGCACACTCATGAGACGGCACTCGCTGACACAGGCGGGCAGGCCATAGTGCATATAAGCCTGGTGTAGCATCTACATCGCAAATCCGGCTTATTCTTATCCTAAGGGTGGAATATTAGTTCAATTATGGTATATTCAATCAGATCTGATATCTGGAATTAAGAAACGTTTGAACAAGACTGTTCATACGCTATTCATTAGTTATTTTTACACATAAATATTTATCTCTGTAAACCGATTCAGAGATACGCCTGCAGCTAAGCTATATAATAAATTCTGGAGCTAAAGAAGTACAAATCACAATATATTTTTTCCCTTTTTTCGTGATGAGTGACATTTCAAATAAATGTGGACTGTAGATATTCTTAATAAGCAAAATGCATTGACGAATTCTTAATGTGAATAATAGCTGACTGGGAGTTTTCGTTTGTAACACTCACTATTCGATATGCTATATACTTTTATTAATGATGTGTGCCTGGCTTCATTTTACATGATTCTAAGAAAAGAATTTGGCCATTAATGCATTTTTGCTGCTTACATCTGGCACCAACGTATTACTTGGATATTCACTTCTACATCCTATCATATCAATATTTATTCGCCATGATCAACTTTCCAATGGTCACTTTACTTTAGAATATAAAAATCAATTGGGTATTATTCCGGAACTGTGCACTATATTCTATATTGTCTAATTTCTGGCCGAGATAATTTTTTTTAACATAAAAATGACATCTAAACAAAGGGTGGGATTTTGAAGCGCTGGAACTGATCATGTCCTTTACTTCTTTTTCAACGTGATGGATAATTTTCTTTTTCAAAAACATTCAAGTAAAAAGCATATATGACTGCCATAAACCCACTCACACATTTATACAATCTCGCTCGCTTTCTCTCTCCCTCTCTCTGTCTCTCTTTCTCTAATTGTTTATATGGATG
>BOPN01001297.1:37659-40159 GCA_017312705.2 Penaeus japonicus
AGTTTTTAAAGACTAAAGCTTGCTTATCTGTCGTGCTTGTGTGTGCATGTGTTCCCTAGGAAGTAGTTCTATGAATTAAACAGTATTTTCAAGGTGCGGTATATCAGTAGTATCGATCTTTCATAGGGTGCCGATCTATGGGTGTACTTAAGGGCCTGCAGGTGTGTTTGGCTTCTATGTTTTGTTATTCGGGTGGGCAGTTAAGGGTCGGAGTGGGTGGGCAGTGAGCAGCTGAGACTTAGGACTATCTTCTCCATCATGAGGGTTATGTTACTTGGCTTCTCACCTTACCTGGATGCCGCCTTATGCTTTCGTTTTTTGTTCCTTACGGTGATTATTACCACTGCATTCCTGCCTTTGGGGTTGATTATAAACATCGAGAAGCTGGGTAAATTTCCCTCTAATTACGAAAGAATCTCGCTCACGAATAGCGTTTCCTTTTCTTTTCTCAGGAGGCGCTCCCCGGTCCGCCATTACTCGCCCAGCCCGGTCTACCGCACGACGCCCTCCGCGAGCAAGCCCATGCCTCGCTCGCCCTGTCGCGTTTCGTACGCCTCCCTCGAGCAGTCGTTCGCCGCCGGATACTTCTCCCCCAGCGAGGCAGGTCCTTCTCCGTCCCCAACCTACTGCTCGCCCTGCTCCCCCACCCCCTCCCGAGTCCTCCCTGCCACCCCCTGCTCCTCTCGCATGGTTGTCCGCTACCACACCTCCAGCCGGTCCTTCAGCCACTCCCTGGCCCGCCCGCACACCTCCGCCCGCACGCAGCCTGCCCACCCGCACTGCAGTCCGGTGCACCGCCCACGGCTGGCGAGAGTGATCTCCGGTCAGCTGCTGGTCCTCCCGGCCGCCGGTGCCAGCCCGCGCTTCCACCAGAAGCTCCCCGGCATCGAGATGGTGAGTTCACTCTCGCAGGAGCGCTTTATTTTGTTTTATGAATATTTCACCCACAGACACACGCAATAGGTCTCTTGCTAATTTGGATATATTTCAGAGTAACGCTTCTAATACTAATATTATGTTCCCTCAGAAGTCCCCTGAGCAGCGCGCCGTCGAGAATGTGTACAGCCCCCTCCCCGTGCCCTCCGCCCAGACTGCCTTCGTCTTCCCCTAAGATGCTCACCTGGATTCTGTGATTTTTCAACGGCCCGCCCGCCCCCGGGATTCCTCAGGAACACACAGGAGTCACCAGGGAGGCCACTCTTCCGCTTATAGTCATGCCCTTATAGAAGCATACCGCGGGCATCCTGACCCCGGGCGAGCGGTGACCTCGCGTGTGTGGCACTGGTTGGGTGGCGTTACCTCGCGGAATGGGACTTTTATTCATCGTGAAAATAACTCTTTGTGTATATATATTATCATGTACTGTATATATTCATTTTCCATTGTATTTACTCACTCATTGTTTTACGCATTCTTATCATTCATGACATCTGGGATACCTGTGATTTTTGTGCGGATTATGACTGCATCTAGTCTCATTGTTGCTTAGTTGAGAAATATATTTCTTTCCTTGAACTCTTGCTTTTCCCTCTCCCTTATTACAAGAATTACCCCTGAACATTACAAGACTCAGACTCATCTCTGAATGAGAACCGACGCTGCTTCCAAGCTAAAAAGTGCGCTCGCCTCGCAATTGCTAACGGTACAAAAATATTCACTGCGAAATTGAATCCCTGCGTGAAATTAAATCGCATTTCCCTACACGCAACACAGTTTGTCTCTCGTCGACTCGTCTCTTTTTTAGTCTATTTCTCCCTCTAAAAGCGCACCAGGAGTAGTCCCATACGGTGACGTCACTCGGAGTTTGCGCAGCCGTGAAATGTAGTCAGACACCTGGAAACACGCCTATCCGATGTCGCGCGAGGGCGCTAGATGCAAGTTGATTCTTTAACACGATTTACTTAATCTGCAAAGTCGCTTTTATCCGGGAAGGACCTTTCGAGGACCCTCCGAGGGGACGGGCGGAAGGGAAAGACGAAGAGGGGGGAGAGGGAGACAACGAGCGTCATCATAAAGTTTGGCGAGGGGGCGACTGGGGGGCGGGAGGCGTCGAGCGTCCACGTGGAAACTCTCACTCTGATGCACTTAAAAGATACATTATCCATTCGCCAAAAAACAGGGGGAGGAGAGGCCAAGAGGAAGCCCTCGTCGCCTCTACCGCCCTTGTCCGTAAGGGTCGTTTCCTCCCGCGAGGATGCCGGGGAGCTTGCTATTAACGGGATACTTGAGCGTCAGTCTCGGATTTATTAGTTTTTGTGTCACTTCCTTTTGAATTACGCGGCGAGCTGAGCCTGTGCTTGTCCCTCTTTGGCTAAGTATTTGTATGTGCTTGTGGGATATTTTAATCTTGTTGCTGTGTGGACTGTGTTGCATGATGTTTTACTTTGCATAAGTTAACACACAGCAGTAAGATGAATCGCCCATTTATTCCCCAAATCTAAACCGAGTCCAGTTAGTGGCCATTTGTGTGATTGACACCATCTGTTTGCATCATATGTTT
>BOPN01001297.1:70159-72659 GCA_017312705.2 Penaeus japonicus
AGAAAGAGAGAGAGAGAAAGAAAGAAAGAGAAAAAGAAAGAGAGAAAAAGAGAAAAAGAAAGAGAGAGAGAAAGAGAAAAAGAAAGAGAGAGAAAGAGAAAGAGAGAGAGAGAAAGAAAGAAAGAGAGAGAAAGAGAAAAAGAAAGAGAGAGAGAGAGGAAGAGAAAGAGAGGGGGTTGCAGGAAGGAGAGACAGAGATGCATCCGGAGAGTAACCAATGAATTAAACAATGGATCTACGACGTTATCATCATTACCATGGAGAGTGAGACAGTACACGGGGAGCTTCTGTCACCGCTTCAGATTCAAGAAAGACTCGGGAGAAAACCTTACCAATGTCTTTGAAAATGAAATATTTATGTATATACTGTATATATTACTTAGATGGACAACAACAAATACATATAAAAAAACGTGTGTTCTGAAAATTATTGAAAAAAAGGAAAACTTATTCTAACGGCTTTGTCTGTTTTTGTTTTTGTTTTTTTTTTTCACTTCATTATTCTAACCTCGCAGCGTTGGCAATTTCTACGCCAGGGAGATATTTTAAGGTACATAATGTATTGTGGAAGTCCGAATGAAGTGTTTTGATACAGTGCTCATACTGTCAAATCAACACATAATGTTGTAACATAAACATATGTATATAATTATCGCAATATGATGATACACTGTAAATGGCTGAAGTAATAAGGTGGACATGATAACGGAGTTAAAATAAGTACTTTGTTAACATTAACTGATATTAGGTTAATTTATGCACACACACACACACACACACACACGCACGCACACACACACACACACACACACACACATACACACACACACACACACACACACACATACACACACACACACACATAGATACTTAAAAATCACGCACACATGCACGGACGCACGAACAAACAAAAATATACAAACAGACACTCCCAAAGGGCCTCTCCCAATCGTAGACTAACAGATACTAAGACAGATCAAGACATTTATCTTTAGAAAGATGAATAGATATCCAATAAAGATACTAGATAAGAATATAGCTATTATTAGATCATTATCATTAAAACGCTCTCATCATACCAGGGAACTAGAATTCTCAAGCTAATATATGATAAAGATACCATTAACAAAGACATTAATTGCAAGTAAGAACACGCGTATAAATTTGCACTTCCTACTCTCCCTTTTTCTCTCTTACTCAAAAAAAAAAAAAAAGAAAAAAAAAATAGACAGTGAAATATATGTACATCTAGTTATTTATAAGCTATAACCCATGTATTACATTTTCTAAGCAATATATCTTTAGACATCATTACGCATGATTTAGTACTCACTTTGATCACTATAATTACTATTCAATAAACCTGCATTTAGTGTTTCAGTCGAACTTAACCAATACATCATGTGTTTGAAACTATCTACTTGATGTAGGGATTGCCAACGCCTACATTAGATTTGATATTAATGAAAGAAATTCAGAAAGATATGATAGTGATGGTGATGGGAAAAAGTAATGAACATCATCATGATATCGGCAAAATGATGATGATTACGATACAACTGGTAATGAGGATTCTAATAATGAGGTTAATAATGATAGGAAAGGGAACAATAATGATAACAGTGATAAAATGATAATGATGATGAGAATGATAGTAGTAATATTGATAATGGATATGGAGATATTTATAAGGATGCTAATAATGATCATATTGATAGTTTTAACGATAATGATAATGATGATAATAATGATAATATTGATCAGACTGATGATAATAACAATAATGATGATAATGAAAATCGATGATGATGATGTCGTGATATTGATCAAAGTGAAAATAACGAAAATAATGATAAGACCAATAATGAAAAACATAGAAATAAAAATTATAATATTAACATAAAAAATAATCATAACAACAATATTGATAACAATGATGGCAACGCTAACATCTAAAATATATCAGTACACTTTGATACCGAAATCTCAGAGTCTTAGACATTGAAAATCAATGATCTAAAATCGAAGGTTTCATTAGACGATCAATCTTTATTAATGTGAATATGAATCAGATACGAGCCAATGCTTCCCACTGAATGATTGCGCATGACCTGTATAGTAGCTTGGAATGCTTTTGTTATGCTAGTGCATTTTATTGGCTTTCTTTGCATGATTCTTTTGGAAAGAATGGGATGATTAAGAAAAGGTTAAGGTAACACTAAAATGATCAAGGATTATATGTATATATATATATATATATATATATATATATATATATATATATATATATATATATATATATATATATATATATATACACTGTATATATGTATATATGTATATATGCACACACACGCACACATGTGTGTGTGGGGGGGAGGGGGTGTATGTATGTGTGTGTGTTTGTGTGTGTGTGTATATACATGCATACATACATACATATATATATATATATATATATATATATATATATATATATATATATATATATATATGTGTG
>BOPN01001297.1:77659-80159 GCA_017312705.2 Penaeus japonicus
AGGGAGGGGGGTTGGGAAGGGGGGACTGAAGAGGAGAGGAAGGGATAAGAAAGTTGGAAACAATGTCATGGGTAGAGAGAGGGGGTGAGAGGAAGGGGGAAAGGAGAGAGAGGGGGGTCATGGCGGGGGGGGGGGGGGGGGAGGGGAAAGTGTAAGAACGGGTGGAAGGAAAAGAGTTTCATGGCTATGAGAAGGGAGGGAGGGAGGTGATGGAAAGGAGAAATTGAAGGTGGAGAGGGAGGGGGAAGGAGGGGCGTGGGCAGTAGAAAGAGGTAGGATATGGGAGGAGGTAGTGAAGGGAAAGGAGGGAAGTGTAGGATGGAAAGGAGGAGCTCGGGAGATGGAGGGAAGTGCAGGCGGAGATGAACCTTTAGAAGGAGGAGGAGGAGGGAGGGGGGGGGGGGGTAATTTCCTCTTTTTTTATTTTTACTTCTTTCTCCTTCTTGTTAGCGATGGATTCAGATGGGGGGGGAGGTCACATAATCATTTTTTTAGGCGAACGGCCGAGGGTAAACTAACATTTGGTTATTGCTATTGGTAGTTATCATGCTTATTATCATAATTATCATTATCATTGATATCCTCATTACTACTATCACCATTATTACTGTAATTGTCATTACCATTATCATCATAATTGTTATATCATCCTTAATATTTTCATCATTATTGTTATTGTCATCATCGTCATTATCATTATTGTTACTGTCTTTGTGATCATTATCTTTATTACTATTACTATTGCCATTACTGTTTTAAAAAGGGGACTACGCAGAAAAAAAATCATGAAGAACGGAGGGGAGGGTGAGGACGGGAGGGGGAGTGGCCCAGGAAACAAGGTCAAAGTGAGGGTCAGGGAAGGAGTAGAGCGAGAAAGGGCTTCGTGAGGAGTGGTTAGGTCATGGAAGACAAGAGGAGGGAAACGAGGTGAAGGGGGAGGAGGAGGGGGGGGGGGATCATGAGACGCATGGAAGTAAAAAGGAGGGTCATGAGAAGCGAAGGTGATAGCTAAGGTGAAAGTGGGGGGTGGGGGTGGGGGTGGGGGGTCAATATGAACTGAGTATGAGTTCCTCATACACTTATGGTGACTGTGATAGCGTTAAGAAGTTATCGTTCACACGTTCATCTCTCATCCATTAATTACAAATCCTATCGCATCAACTGCATAAATCGTATAACGAACGAAGCCTTTGTGAATGATGATAGAAATATTAATAAATATCCAAAACGATTTTCATTTCCAGATTTTTTTTTTTTTTTTCTTTCTTTTTTTTCAACCTCCTTCTCTCAGATTTATCTATCTCGGCTAAATACAATCCTTAGGCGAATGTTCCTTATCATATATTGAAAAGTGTTTCCCCGACATAAATTCCTGGGTTGGCAATTAGATTCCTCAAAGGGGCGATCAAACTCGACAATACTGCATCGGGCAAATTTGTTGAACGATTTCCCAGTCACTCTAACTAACCGCGAAACAGCGATGTATCACGGCCTCGTAATGAATTCACGGCCGTTTCGTATAATCCTTTTTTTCTTTCTTTTCTTTCTTTTCTTTTTTTCTTTCTATCTTTCTCTCTCTCTTTCTTTCTTTCTCTCCTTCTTTTTCTCTTTCTTTCTTTCTGTCTTTCTCTCTTTCTTTCTTTCTTTCTCTCTTTCTTTCTTTCTTTCTTTCTCTCTTTCTTTCTTTCTTTCTCTCTCTCTTTCTTTCTCTCTTTCTTTCTTTCTTTCCTTCTTTCTTTCTCTCACTCTTTCTTTTTTTCTTTCTCTCTTTCTTTCTTTCTTTCTCTCTTTCTTTCTTTCTTTCTTTCTCTCTTTCTTTCTTTCTTTCTCTCTTTCTTTCTCTCTTTCTTTCTATCTCTCTCTCTTTCTTTCTTTCTCTCTTTCTTTCTTTCTCTCTTTCTTTCTTTCTCTCTTTCTCTCTCTATTTCTCTCTTTCTTTCTTTCATTTTTTTTTCTCTTTCTTTCCTTCTATCTCTCATTCTTTCTTTCTACCTCACTTTCTTTCTTTCTTTCTTTCTTTCTTTTTTTCTCTCTCTCTCTCTTTCTCGCTTCCCTCCCTCCGCTTTACTACGAGAGCTGCTGAGTCGGGAAGGGTTACGTTTTGAATTTGGATTCATCTTTCACCATCGCCTTTTAGTCACTGTTAGGATTATCTTCAGGTGATGAGGACGATGGTGAGGAGGAGGAGGAGGAGGAGGAGGAGGAAGAGGAAAACTGTGATGATGATAATGATGATGGATTTTAGTCTTGCAAGGTGTCTTATTATTTATACCTTGCATTAGGTAACATCTTTTAACTAAATCTTAGATCACTCGCTCGTTTTTGTTCCTGTGTTTCTTTTCTTTTTCTTCTTTTTCGTTTTCTTTTTTTCATCTTTAAACGAAGTAGATACTTACCATTGAATCAGCAAAGGTGATCATCACTTGTATGAAAATGCCACATATAACACTTATTTTCTTCCCGTAATCATCATAAGTATTATTAATTTTGTTACTAATCA
>BOPN01001297.1:135159-137659 GCA_017312705.2 Penaeus japonicus
AAGAAATAGTGGTACCGGTGTTTGTTAATTCCATATACTTTGTCAATTTAACAACCAATGAATGTGTCGAATAAAATTCTAAAATTCTCTTGGCTTGTCAATGGACACTCCAAGCCACTTACGATAACTTTCATTAATTCAAATTCAAACTCAAACATGTACGTATCTTTATTCATAACCTTATATAACCCATACGACACACAAATACACAGACACAAACACACACATACACACACATACACACAAGCACACACACAAACACACACACACACACACACACAAGCACACACACACACATACACACACACAAACACAAACACACAAACACACACACACACACACACACACACAAACACACAAACAACACAAACACACAAACAAACAAACACACACACACTCCCAAAAAGCGACAAAATACACACACACACAAAAAAAATCAATTACGTCTACGGTGATTCCGATTCAGAAATCTTTAAGAAAAGGGGGAAGGGGGAAGGAGAAAGAGGGGAGGAGGGGGGGGGAGAAATATCCCCTTTAAATAAATAAGAGTGGCAAGACCTCTCGTGTTAATTTATGCATGGCCGCTTGGGCCATAGCACGCTTGCAACCCTGCGCGCACTTCTCTCATTCCAAGGCAAGACGCTGACGAGGGTTCAGGGGTTGGGGGGAGGAGGGGGGGAGGGGGGGGAGGTAGGAACTGGTAACTACGATAAAATTCGTTGGTATATGTGTTATAAGTGTTATTATAGTTTCGTTGTCGTCATCAATTTCATTATTATCATCATTATTGTTATCATCATCATTACAATTATTACTGTAATCACCATTACTAACAGTATCATTATCATAACAATTTATCATCCTCATTGTAGCTTTTATCATCAGTTATACTATTGCCTTATTCTATTTCATTGTTATTGTTACTATTATCATTATCATCATTATCATTATCATTTTTATCATTACTATTATTGAAATTCTTAGTATCATTATCACTATATTTATTATAACCGTTATTGTTTTCATGATTATCCTTATCATCATCATTCTTCTTATTATTGTTATTATCAATATTATTATTATCATTATTATTATCATTACTATAATTATCATTATCATTATTGTTATCATTAACTTTATTATTATTATCTTTATTATCATTATCATTAGTATTATTATTGTTATTATCATTATTATCATTATTATTATTAGTAGTAGTACTGTTATTATCATTATTATTATTATTATTGTTATTATTATTATTATTATTATTATTATTATTATCATTATTATCATTATCATCATTATTATTATCATCATTATCATTATTACTATTGATAAATTATCATTATTATTATCATTATCATTATTATTATCATTATCATTATTATTACTATTAATAAATTATCATTATTATTATCATTATAATTATTATTACTATTAATAAATTATCATTATTATTATCATTATCATTATTATTACTATTAATAGATTATCATTATTATTATCATCATTATTACTATCACTGTTATTGTTATTATCATTGTTATTATTATTACTGTTTTATTAGTATCATAATCATCATTATCATCATCATTATCATTATTATCAGTATCACCATCATCAACATCATCACTATTACTGTCATCATTATCATATCATTATCATTATCATTACTATTACCTTTTTTATCATTATTATCAATATTGTTGTTATGATCATTATCATCATCATCATTGTCTTCTTATCTAAATTACTGTTACCATGATCATTATTACAATTTTTATTACCATCATCGTCATTACTATTATAATTGATATTGTTCCTATGATCATTACTATAATCCTTATCGGCAATGTTATTACTATTATGATAAATATTATAATTTGTTATGATAACAATAACAATGATAATGATAATGATGATATTAATCATGTTAGCAATAATAGGAATTATAATGATAAAAATGATAATAATGATAATGATGATAAGAATGACAATGATGACAATGATAATAAAAGAAGATATAATGGTAATGAAATAAGGATGATGATAATCATTATTATCCTCATTATCATTGCTTTTATAATTGAAATGATTATTATTGTTATTATTGTCATCATTATTTTTTTTTTTTATAATCACCATCATTATCATTATCATAATCACTGTTAGGATTATCGTAGTGAATATTGTTACTATCACAATCATAATTATCATTATAATCATGATCATTATCATTTCTGTTATTCCTATCATTATTATCATTGTCATTATCATTATTAATATCGCTGTTACTCTCATCTTTATCAATATCAACATTATCATATTCATTATAATTTTCATCATTACTGTTAGTGGTAATATCATTATCAACATGTCTATCATCATCACTATCATTATTGTCATTGTTTTTGTTACTTATTATATCATTATTATTAACGTTATCATCATTTTCTATATCTTACTTTCTTTCATATCATTGTCATTATCATTCTTA
>BOPN01001297.1:185159-187659 GCA_017312705.2 Penaeus japonicus
GAAACGATAATAAATGATTAAGTTCATTCTCCAGAGAGTAACGTTTATCACCTGTTGACTAAGAAAAAAGCAATTATCACTCCAATGAAATATAAATGATCGGTCACGTCTAAGTGTCACGGGCGAGAGGTAAATGTTAGTGTGTGCCGAGAAGAACTGCAGTCCATCATGCTAAGTTATGGCTGTAGCGTGAGACAAAGGCTTCGGGGTGGCAGAGGGTGGGGGGTGCTGGAGGGTGGAGGATGTGCTAAGCAAGGCAGAACTCCCTTCCCCCTCCCTGCCACCAAGCCACAAGTTAATCCGCAAACGTACAATTATATCCACAAAGTTTGGTTTCCCCATCACCATACGTTTCCAGCTGTGCCCGGGGCCGGTCGAGCGAGGGTTTCGATTATTTAATTATGCCGCACTGGAGACGTATGAGACCCGTTGACAAGTCTCGCTTTTGTTTACTGTCCCGTCGCGTGTTGGCATGTGCTAATGAGGGCGGGGGCGCTCTGGTGCCAACGGTGGGTTCCCGCGCCCATCCTTCACGGCGATCACGGGAGGCATTCGACAGACTGATGAGCGCTGTGCATTGCCCTTATTGACCTTGCATTCGGTCTAATTACCTGTCCTGTCTCACGAGTCGGGCTGACCCCTGCGGCCTTGGTGGCGGAAGCGTTTGGCCGAGATTTGGTTTTAGCTTAACATCATAATGTGCTGTAATGAAGGCCTCTGTCCCTCCTGCCCCCTCCCCTTCGCCCCTCCTGCCCCCTCCCCTTCGCCCCTCCTGCCCCCTCCCCTTCGCCCCTCCCACCCCTCACTCCACTCCCATCTCCCCTTCTCGATTCTGACCCATTTTTCAGCGCAGGAGCTGGGGGAGAAAAATTATTATTTAGCAATATAGCATTTTCCTAGAGGGAGGTTGCCAGCTGCGCGAGTGAGGTGTACATCCCTGAGGCCGGGCCTTGTGTACAGACTGATTCTAATGATGTCACGACAAAGGGAAAAGAAGCATGATGCATAGCTGCCCATTAATCACGTCTTTTGCACAGATATCAGCGTGATGAGCAACAGAAACTACCGGCCATTAACAAGCACAGCGAGGCTCAGTCTATCGCTCTCTGCAATTACTCATTCCAGTCTTCTTTATCCCGTTATGATTACGCCAGTTGGACGCAAGCCAAACTGCTTTTCACGAATCTTTGTCATCGCAATCCCGCGAACATTAGGCCAGCTCTCACCTCATAGCCATGCTATATTTCATCATCATCTGGTTATTCACTATCATCCGTTGTTTCCTCATCTGTCATCTTTAGTGTTGCTTACCTTTCGCTGTCAGGTAACACCTGCACGAGACTTTAACATCATACTCTCACACTTCGCGTGTTTTGTTTTTCTTTTGTCTTTGGATGGATCTTGTTTCGCGTATCCTTCTTACCGTCTTTAACATATTATCACCGTTTATTTTCCTCCGATATTTTTCATTTCTTATTCCCTCCCCTTCTCTCAAAATATAAAAAAAATATCTTCAACATCTACTCTTTTCATGTTTATATCGGCACCTCCCTTTGCCCTTCGCACAGCACTCAACTTTATCCTTTACCATCACACACCAAAAAAAATAAAGATAAAATATAAAAAGGAAGACAAACAGAGCGAGAGGGACTCGAGTGAGCAAAGAAGAATAAGAAGTTGAAATAACTAACCTCTCCACCCCCCACCCCCGTCCCCATCCCCCCTCACCCCTCCCATCTCCCAACTCCCTCTTCCGCCCCTCACCCCCCCCCCTCCCCCGTCTTCCAAACGCCCACGAAGGATAAGAACAACCAGAGTCTGAAGACGTTGGCGACCTCAGCGGGATGATCTGAATGTGTCCCCATCACGTGGAACCTCTCCGTTACGGCTAACAGATGAACCATGGTGAGTCAACGAGAGAGGAGAATGTTCAGCGTGCATTATTCAACACGGAGAGATGGCTCTACAAGACCACAAGTACCCAATGATGATGGTGTTGGGATGAAGGCTCCCTGGCAGTCCCCGCCTGAGATCGCCAGGAAATGGGATGGGAGGTTAAATGGGATGGGAGGGAGGCCTCGAGAGATAGCTGGAGGAGGAGGAGGAGGAGGAGGAGGAGCGGATGGGGGAAGGGGGCGGGAAGACGGAAGGTGATGGCTGGAGAAAGGACGGGGAAAAGTGTGTTGGGGAAAAAGGGGTTGAAGTGCAGTGAAGTGGTTTCGAGGGAAGGGAAGTAAAGGAGGAGTAGATGTGGTTATGCGGAAGAATATGATAAAGGTGGAAACAGTAGAGAGGTGTGTGGGGGGGGGGGCAGACACGGATGTAGAGTAACAAGGAAAATTCGGAAAAGAATAACAGAAAAGTCCATAAAACATCATTTTCTGTTAGCTAACTTTATACTGCTGAGCATATATAGAACCAGGAGAGAAAAGTATGTAACCTTTATTTTCAAAATACATCAAAGATCTCATTTCTTGAATAAATCTCAACAACATATTAC
>BOPN01001297.1:205159-208447 GCA_017312705.2 Penaeus japonicus
ATGAGAAGATATTCATGCTGTTTACTTCTATTTATCTCGAAGGAATATTGTTTTCACATATACACAAATATTGCAGACGTTTGAGTGCAAATGCAAGAAAAAAGTTCGACGCAGCTACATACATAAAAAAAAAAATGTTCTTTCCTCGTCCTTCCCACCTTCTCCCCCCTTCACCTCCAATCTTTCATCCTACAAGCCTCCCCTTCCCTCTTCCCTTCCCCCCTTACCTCACCCCCTCCCTCCCACCACCGCGTAGATTAAACAATAAGAACTACAAATATCAATCACTGTTGCATCCTCTTCTTGCAGCATAGTCTGACCCGGTGTTCCGCCATGTGTGACGAGATTACTGATTGTGTGCCTTATACGGACCCGAGTCCACACGCACCTTCGCTGCAACGGTGCTGCCGCTAGATTAAGAGTGGGGGGGGGAGGGAGGGGAAGAGGGAGGGGAAGAAGGAGGGGAAGAGAGAGGGGCGGTGGGAGGGGAAGAGAGAGGGGTGGAGGGAGGGGGAGAGGGAAGGGAAGAGAGAGGGGCGGTGGGAGGGGAAGAGGGAGGGGCGGTAGGAGGGGAAGAGGAAGGGGGAGAGGGAGGGGAAGAGGGAGGGGCGGAGTGAGGGGAAGAGGGAGGGGAAGAGAAAGGAGAGGTGGGAGGGGAAGAGAGAGGGGCGATGGGAGGGGAAGAGAGAGGGGCGATGGAAGGGGAAGAGAGAGGGGCGATGGGAGGGGAAGAGGGTGGGGAAGAGGGAGGAGAAGAGAGAGGGGAAGAGGGAGGGGGGGGGGGGGGGAGGGGCGGTGGGAGGGGAAGAGGGAAGAGTTTGAGGAGGGGTGGAGGGGAAGATTATATTTAATGTGCTATAAATAGTTATGATACAATGATGGTTTTAGAAGTATGGATGATTACTATAGTCATAACATTGAAAGATGATCATAATAATAGCAATGATAAGATGGATGATAATAAGCAAATGATAATAATGATGATAATAACAATAATAATAAAAAGGACAATGGTAATAGTGATAATGATAATAATAATAATAATGATGATAATGAGCATAATAATGATGATAATAATAATGATAACGATAAACATGATAAGAATAATGATAATGACAATGATTTTAATTAATAACAATAATAGTGAAGATGATAATAGTAGTAATGACAATGAAGATTTTAAAAAAACGAAGGAGACTAAAGAAGGAAGAGAAAACATGGTTTTCATATAAGTAAAAGAAAAAGAAGAAGAAAAAGAAAAAAAAGGAGAAGGAGAAAAAGAAGAAGAAAAAACAAAAGAAGAAGAAGAAGAAAAGCAGAAGAAGAAGAAGAAGAAGAAGAAGAAGGAGAAGAAAAAGGAGAAGAAGAAGAAGAAGAAAGAGGAAGAAGAAAAGGCAAAAGAAGAAAAAGAAGAAAAGCAGAAGAAGAAGAAGAAGAAGAAGAAAAACAGAAGAAGAAGAAGAAGAAGAAGGAGAAAAAGAAGAAAAAAAAACAGAAAAAGAAGAAGAAGAAAAACAGAAAAAGAAGAAGAAGAAGAAGAAGAAAAAAGAAGAAGGAAAGGCAAAAGAAGAAGAAAAATAAAAATAATAAAGAGATCAGAAGAAGAAGAAGAAGAAGAAGAAGAAGAAAGAAGCAAAAGCAACGGCGAAGAAGAAGAGAACGAGTCTGAACATTTCCTCCTGATCCGAGTGTCTTCTTAGCACGGATTTCCTTACAGGATGTGAACGAGTCGCTGTTAATGAAAATCTTTATTGCAGACCAAGATTGCTTAAAACATGGATTCTGCATGAATTTTGTTTTATGCTCGGGGTACATGTAAAGTTAACAATGTGTCCGCATGCGAGATATTATTGAACGTTAAGTCAACATGGAATTAATTTAGTTAAAATCGCCATTCCAGACTTAATATTTATGGAAGGGTTATTAAGCAAATAATAATTATGGTGTTAAAGACATCAAGCAAACGAGAAATATCTTGCCTGACAAAGAAACATTTGCTTAGTCTATTGGTACGTTAATTCTCCGTTTTCTTTTTTTTTTATCGTGTAAATTTGCATTAAAAACCTGACTAATTCAAAAAATAAAAATAAAAGATAAAATTACGGGAGAAGAAATACATGTTTGAAACATGCAGTAATGCAGTGAATGATAAGCAATAGCGGGATGGACGCAGATCTATATATTGCATGACGGTGAGGGATCTGAACGAGGTGTGAGAAGAGAGGCGTGAACAAGCTGAATTAATATATATTAATTCAAAAATGGATTAATTTTTGTGAAACTTTCTTGCGTGCGTGTGTGTATTTGAGTGTAGGTTTGTTTGTTTGAGTTTTTGTTTATGACACATCAATATATTGATAAATAAGCTGAAATATTGATAAAGATCAAAGAAGAAAGAATGAATGGACGACGAAGGAGATAAATAAACAATATATACAATGATACAATTTTTAATAGATATTGGAAAACAAACAGCTACAAAGACACATCGTGAGTTAGATGGAAAATTATACCGGAAATGAGTATAGGCAAATGCATTCTCCATATAAAATGCATGCTACACGGAGAGTCCATAAACACTGATTTCAAAATTAGTGCCACATTTTGAAAAGCTCATGTTTATGACTCTAAAGTTCAAGCGCCTGTTCACCATGCTATTACGGTGCATAACATTCGACTTTCATTCGGTGTAGAGGAGGAATCAGAGGCCATAAACTTTATTCTGATTATATGGGTTCAGATATTTCAGCCAGAACTTGTTTCACTTATCGGCATCTTCGCCGGACCGGAGAAAGGGCCCCTCGTTCACATCGGCCACTTGATTCTAGCATCGGTTCGGATCCTTTGGTGTGACTGCTCTCTTAGATGAGGCCTGGTGAGTGTCTATCTACCGGGGATCATACACCATTAATCCGGCATCGATTTCTGCCGACTTTTATACAATGGCGAAATTTCTCACGTCAATAGTTTAGGCGTTGGCTTATGCATAAGTAATCCTGGTTGCATTTCCACTGCTCCCCTATCGAGACTTTCATCTCGCAGGATCAGCAGCGAGAGAACAATTGCACAAGAAAAGATTCTTCGAGAAGCTGCATCTCTTCATCTCTGACACATCCGCGCCGGCGTGTCAGCCTCAGCTTCAGCGGGGTCACTGCTTCATCACATTCGTAAGACAATCACAGGTCTTCGCGGATGTTCTATGTCTGCCAGTCGATTGAAATGACACGTGTACCTTTTAACATATCATTGTGACATCGGGAAGAGCGTATTAAAGATTTTTTTTTTTTT
>BOPN01001297.1:209765-229765 GCA_017312705.2 Penaeus japonicus
ATTATTCCCTTCTTCCTTTTCCCTCCATCAGCGCACGTGGGTCCCGCCATCTGTCTCCTGAGTCTAACCTTCGTGGAATGCAATCGCGGCGCCACTATCGCCATTTTGTTCATCGCCGTCACTCTCCAGGGCGGTATTTACACGGGGTTCATGGTCAACCACGTGGACATCGCTCCTAACTTCGCCGGAACTCTCTTCGGCATCACCAACGCCGCAGCTACCATTCCCGGCTGGGTGGCGCCGATGACCGTTGGCGCGCTTACTAACGGTCAGGTAGGTCGGGTGTGCGACTGTGCGCGCGCGTGGTAGATCGATAAAGATGTATATATATATATATATATATATATATATATATATATGTGTGTGTGTGTGTGTGTGTGTGTGTGTGTGTGTGTGTGTGTGTGTTTATGTATATATATATATATATATTGTTTGTTTTTTATATGACATTGATTTATATTTGTATGTATCAACCACCAATTCATATCCTTCAGCCTAATCATTATTGCTATTGCGATTATAGTTGTTCAGTTTTACATAGCGGCGTGAGTAAATAAATAAATCGCAATATAAATATTTCCCTTCCTTTCCAGAAACCCTACGAGAGCGAGGAAATAAAATTCAGCGTTCCGGACGCCAGGAACCACAACATTAACTTCTTCGACCTCTTCCTCAATCCCAAAAACTATTACCAAATCGCCATGGCCAAATCCACAAGCAGGGAAAGGGAGACAGAACCAGTGATGCTGAGGAGGAGGAAGCAACCAGAGAGAAGAAGACAAGATGGCAGACCAACCATGTACTATGCTGAGTCACATGAAGATATTGTGGCAGTACCGGGGAACCAGTTCGGTAAGGAAAGGCAACAGGAAACTTATATTTTTCAGACTGAGGATGGCCGCCATATTCCTGTTGTCCTGTCTGGGAACAATGGCGATCAACTACCAATTGTCCGCTCTGGCAACAATGGCGATCAGGTACCAATTGTCCTGTCTAGAAACAATGACAACAAAGTGCCTATCGTTGTGCAGAGAGAAGATGGACAGCAAGTTGCCTATGTTATAGCCGAAGATAGTGGGCAACAAGCTTCTTATGCAATTCCTTCTGATAACAACCCACAAGTTCAGTATGTTATGGCTCCGGCTAATGGCCAGCAGAATGTTTTTGTCATGTCCAATGGCAATAAACAGCATGTACCATATGTTACCTCTCCGGACAATAATCAGCAAGTCCCTTATATTGTAACCACTGACGATGGCCAACAGATTTCATATATTCTGTCTACTAAGAATGGCCAACAAGTCCCTTTTGTTAAGTCAAATGATAACAATCAAGAAGCCCACTTAGCCACAGAAAATGGCCCGAAGGTTACTTTTGTTGTGGCTGCAAAGGACAGCCACGAAACCTCCCATGACTCTTCAAGGGAACATACTCAACCAGGAGTTCTCACAACACCGATCACTTCTCCTTCAGAGGGTGACTCCAGTCCCCCCCTAGGTAGTAAAGAAGAAATTGCGATCGTATATGTGGACAGTGAAGGGAAGAGGATCATGGATATCCCTGTGAAGCTGTCCTCGGCGGTGGAAGACATGATACGAGGGAGTGTGGAATCGGGTCTGACTCAAGGGTCGGATGAAGTCACATCAAAATCAGTTGAGAAGGAGGAGGGACACGAAGATGATGGTGGGGTATCTATACTAGATGTGAGTACTGAAGATATTTCGATATCTACGAGACCAAGAACCAGAAACAGAAAACGTAACAGGAATAAAGGGGTTAGAAACAGAAACAGAAATAGAAAAAGGGACAAGACAAATAGTCAGGAAGAAGAGAGCACACCAGGTAGCCAGATGGATGATAACGCTGATGAAGCACAGAGCCAGCAACCCCCACCACAACACATAACATATAACTCACCTGTCCACTTTCCAATGCCGCTTTCAAGTCCCTATTTTCCCTACATGGGCTCCTCTGTTCCGTCTTCACCACCGGCTACCACGACTGAGGCAACCACCTCTCAACCAGCTTTAATTACAACAGCTGTTCCTGATGCCCACGTGATCTACCATGCAAACAACCGCATGTCCGGCATCATGGAACCAGAATTATCTCCGGCGCATCTCATGTATGATTTCCAAGGTGGTCAACCATATCCACCTTCTGTATTGAATGTTAACACACCCGGCCCGCAGATACCTAGTTACTTTTCTTCATATTCGCAAGCGCCCTCTAAGCTTAGCACTGACTTCTACCGTCGGTTCTCAGAAACTCAAACACCCTCGCCAGTCTGGCAAAGACCAAGTGTGAGCTCGCCTCAGCATTCACAAGGACGCATCTCGAGCCTGGAAATATCAGGTCAAAGTGGCCCGTATCTTACAGGTCATCCCCTACGTGGTGATTCCTCTTATATTGGAGCTGCGAACAATCCCAGCTGGACCAATAATTATCATCAGCATTCAAGGCATAGCTTGCATTCTTCAACAACCGAGCCATATCTTAATGCGTTTTCATCTACACGCCAAAGCCTACTTATGCCAACCATTCATCAGCCAGAAAATCCCACGCCCTTTGACGCGGCACAGATCCTCTTAACACAGATAAAAAATCTGCAGCAAAGTCAGTCCTATTCCCCGGTTAATCATCCATATACAGACCATAATAATAACCGAGGTGGTGCTACAAACAATGCTCATGGTGTATCATATGCCTCCTTCCCAAGCAGTAGTACAAACACAGATCCTATTGTACCATTTGCTTCCTACCAAAGCAGTAGCACAAACAAAGATCATGTAGTACCATATGCTTCCTATCCAAGCAGTAATACAAACAGAGATCCTGTTGTACCATATGCTGTCTATCCAAGCGGTAACACAAACAGAGATCCTGTTGAACCATATGCTTCCTACTCAAGTAGTAGAACAAACAAAGATCCAGTTGGATCGTATGCTTTTCACACAAGTAGCTCTACAAAGAGAGCTCCTGTTGGATCCTACACTTCACTCCCAGTCTCAAGCCAACAGTCGGTGGAATACGATGATTACAAACCACCTAACCGACAGGCATCTCTGGAGTACTACAATATAAGGCCTGGCCCAAATGGACAGGTTCATATGAATATCAATATGCCACCTACTCCCAACAGGGATCAGTCGTCAATCTATGGTATCTTGGATAATCCAATAAATAGACAAACTCAGATCAGTGTGAACAGACATAGGCCACGGAAAGATGACAAGAACAGAATGCAAGTAAGAATGGGTAGTTATGAACAGGTACCGCATGCTGATTCCACAGAATTACTTGGATCCCAAATGATAAATTTCAAAAGAATGGGCTTCCCAGGAAGTATAAATACCAGTGATCAAAATAAGAGACAGCAGCATACTAGTCTGGAATATGGCACTGGTTCACAAGAAAAAATGCAAGAAAATTCTGATGAGCTAATGCTTTATTCTGAAGAACGTAACTCAAAATTTGAAGAACCGAAGGCAAATTCTACTAGACAGAAAGTCGGTTCTGGAGAACATAAATCAAAGTTTGAAGATTCAAAGACAGACTCAGGGGAAATGAAAATAAAATCTGAGGAAACTGAATCAAAATTAGATTCAAAGGCAAATTCTGAAGAAGTGAAAATATATTCAGAGGAATCTGAATCAACATTAAATTCAAAAGTAAACTCTGAAGAAGTGAAATTATATTCTAAAGAAATTGAATCAAAATTAGATTCAGAGGCAGATTCTGAGGAACTAATAGTCATTTCTGAGGAGACAAAAACAAACTCTGATGAAAGTCATTCAACAAGAGAACGTGACAAAAGCAGTAGTGAAGATAACAAAAGAGCAGAACCTGAACACTTTTATCCCAATAATGGGATGCCAATGCATCCTAGCTTCCTCTCTGCAATATCTGCTTTGCAATATACCCCAGTATTATTGCAACCCATGTCATATTTTAATCCAATGATGCAAGGTATGAATGCTTTTCCTCCTACGCGAACAGAAATGGCGTCACCTATTATCCAAAGCCAAACAGCACGAAAAAGGTTTGAGAGCCGCTTAACAGAACAAGATCGATCCTTTGGACTTCAGAAAGAATTGTCAATATTAACCTCGGTGCTGCCTGAGAAAGAACCTCAGGTTGCCACAGGGTCTCGAGACTCCGAAGGCCAACTTGATGAATCGCTTAATGCTTCTCTCTTGGGTGGAGACCAGGCGATTTCTGAATTACAATCAATGGAAGACTTTCTTTATGAAATTTCAGTCGAGATCTCTTCGGAAATGCAGAACAGAACAAGAAATGCTGAACGGAAGAGAACAAAAAAGCACAATAGGAGAAGAAACAGAGATGAAAATGATAGAGACTTTAGTATTGAGATTCTGACTGAAGCTTTGGAAGGCCCAAGGACTGATCGTGTCTTGAAACCTGACGCTTTTACTAAGAATGGATCAGACATGCAGGAATGGAATACATCAGGCAATGTTGTTGAAACTCATGAAAAAAACACTGTCCTAACGACACTCACTCCAGAGCTTGGTGACAGTACAAGTTCAGAAAATTCTCATGATATATCTACTACAGAAAATCTGATTTTTAATCCAGTGAGTGAGGAATTAGTTCAAGATAATGAAGACACAAATAAACCATTATCCTCATGGTATATGAGTTACTAAAGACATTAGTTATGAAAACTACAGATAAATTCATTGTGATATACTGATCGGCTGTCATTAAGAAAAGTACAGAGTAATCCATAGTGTATTAAGGAATTAGGCAGACTTTTTCTGGTAAAGTATTAAGATAAGCAAGCACCAATTCCTAATCTATCAGCCTTATTCTCAAGCAAGTAACTGAGTTACCCTATTCTAACATTAGATTCAAAACTCTGAGTATAAAAGGTGCCATCAAACATAACGAGAAAGTGAAATTAATTCATAGTGAGACCTTCTCAGTATGGAATGAAGTATCTAGGATATTTCAAAGATCCTAATCTTAATATCAATAACTTAGGTTAAGCCTGTACAGATTTATATATAAGTTTGATAATTTTCGAATTTTACTCAAATAAAAAGAAAAACTAGAAAGAAAAAAAATTGAAAGGGGATACTGTTGTGATGTAATGTATATTGTATATATTATTTATTTCCTATTTATCACTCAAGGTTGTTTACATTTAGTACTTACACCTACCATGACAAACAAACAATACATTATCAGTATTCAAGATTACAACACACACAATACTCTTTCCTTTTTTAGCATTTGAATTTCATGAGTAAACTTTCGATGGCGTTACCACACACTTGGATCCTGCCAAGGCAGTCTACTCTATTAATATAATGTTAACTCTTTAAGTTAGGGTTGACATCCAACCTTTGCACCAATAATATGTGGCATTTTAAATGTATTCAATTCAGGTCATCTGTTTGTGCTTCAGTCTTCTTACTGTAAACTTTCATGTAATTTGTGATGTTCAGATAGTGTTGCTATCAGTATGGGTAGAATCAGCCTTTTTTCTTATTTAATAACTTATTTCTTGAGTATCAGTACTAGTGTCAGCAAGGGAAAAATGTGACTGATAATCTGAAACTATTCTGGCTTACTGAATACTGAATTCAATAATACTGCTAGGACTAGTATCATTTTTTATATTTCTACCAAACTGCATATAACCAGGGATAATTAATTTTTATATCATGTAAGTACCATAATTGTGATTCTATTTCAAATTTTGAAGCTATTACTTTCATTCAGTGTTTTTTTTCTGCAGCTTTACATTGATTACAATTATGGAAAAAATGTAAAGAAAAGTAAATCTCTGAGTTGGCAAAGGCTAAGAATATTGGCATCAGTGCTGGACCATCTCTAAATATCTAGCACCTAGGTTACCTCATTGTCATTCTCATCCTCATCTCTTTCCTATTTGCTCATCCTGTTCTCTATTTCTGTATTGCTTTTGTTATTTTCATTAAACTTATTCATTAATAACATTTCTATGGGCGAGTAGCATTTTGAAGCCTCTAGTCTGTCCATGGTGTTTGATATAACTTTCCCATTCATAAAATTCATGTAGCATTTTCATGTATATCTCCAGTTGTGTATGTAAGGGTAAGAAAATCTGAAGTCTTGGCATTATGGAGTCCAGAATAATGTATAAATATTACATGTGATGAAAATCTGTTTTTTTATTTTATGCATCCTGATATGACTGTGTCATTTACAGGTTTGACACAAGAGTCTTTAGTGTTAGTTAGGATATTCTTTATAGTGATAAAAGAAAGAGACATTAAGAGATATGGAAAAATAGGTACAAATAGCAAGACACAAAGAGAGAGAGAAAAAAAAAAAAAAAAATGGGATGAAAGAACAAGAAAGAAAAATTCAGTTTACAAAAAGAACTCTCTTGCTTGTAATGAAGCAACATTTGGTCTATATTTCACATGAAAAATGTAAAGTAAAATGTGAACAAGAAACAGAAAGCAATCATGTTTTTATTCATCATAATACTGTATATTATGCATATCTGAGCACTGTTTAAAAGGAAGAACTACAATGAGGAAACAGTCAAAGTTGTACTCCAGTGTATATGTACTAAGTCTGGTTTAAATACTCCAAAACTTATTTCTTGCTTAAAGATTTATAATATATTCTATATTTATGATCCAATAAGAGGTTTACTACAAGAAAACTAACTATGACGGGAGATCACTATTATTATTTGGGGGTCCAATCATATAAATAAATTACTATCTCCGGATGAAAGAGAGGAAAAACCAACCTCTGTAACAATTCTTTACTTTGAGTCTGACAATAATTACACCAACAAGAAAAAATATTGAACATTATTACAGCATGAATCTCAAAGACGAGATAAAGGTTTCTAAGTAAATACACTATTTACAGTTTACAAGATGAATAAGCCAATTGCACTCATCGTATTATAAAAGTTTCTGTACAGAAATGTCATATGTGAGGTCTAAATGTTACTTTCTAAGCATTTTTGCTTCTTTCTTCTCTTGTAACTCTTTTAATTGTTCTTCCACGACTGATGTGCGATTTTTAAGGAAATCACTATACTCTTCTGGGTCTACTTCTCGGACAACCTGCAAGAAAATTTCCATCTATTCTTATTTTCAGATTCTAAAAATGTTAAAAAGCAAGAAAGAATATGAAAAACATCTCTTTTTTTGTTGTTCTATCTGAATGAACAAGGCAACATATTCTTTTACATAATCCACATTATTGTATTGAATTGTTTCTCATTATGAAATATGATGTGGCATGTCAAAATTAATTTTGCTTTAAGGAAATTATAATGATAAATGAATAATGTTTATGGAAACTGTGTTGAGCAATGTTCAATAAAAATACACTTAAGTCATATCATCCAGCATTAAATCACTAGTTTGTTCTTTCCTGTCTTAATCACAGCTACCAGTTCTCTTTATCTGTGCTTAACATCTTTCAAACAGAGGAAAAAAGTGAATCTTAGGAAGCACAAACCTCCAGTCCAATTGAATGCGCGACCCCAATGGTGAGCTCGCAGATCTGTTTGAGTGGGGTGAGCTGCAGTGGTGGGTCTTGCTGCTTGATCTTGGCTATTTCATAAATATGCTTCAGAGAGACTTTTCCTGCAATCTCACGTCCTGAAAAGTGAAATAGGTTTTCACTAACAATATAAATATGAGAGCATCATAATATAACATAATAATGATGATGATGATGAAGCCAATATCAATTGTACATATCAGGATTGTGTTTGAATGTGTGAACTAAAACTTTGTAAATATCATTTTCATGGTATATTTATACTTGTACGTTGTTCCTATATAACCCCTTCACTCCGACCTGTACAAAACACGCCCCACGCTGAATCTGGGATGCCGGTGCATGCTAAATTTTAAATGTCGCTATTGAATTTACAATTTTTTAACCAAAACCTCAATATAATCATCATGTACTATATATCAAATATATGCATAATCAACCTCTTCCCCCTGTGCATGTGACAAGTTATTTACATGGGTTGGGAGGAGGGTGAGAAGAGTGACCTTGGTGAGAGACCTCACTGACTCAGATGACAAAGAAAACGGTTGAAGTAGTATGGTAAACTAGGCATAATAGGTTTTATATTTTTACATAATGTTCCATAAAGAAATAATAAAATTATTGCTAGTAGTGCACATCCAGACCTCCCCTGGTATAAGCAAATCAGACTCCTATGTAATAATAATGAAAGTCAAGTAAGCCATCGTATCAAATACAACCTATATTCTGAAAGATCTCGTACAGTATCTGAAAGAAAAAAACATTAATGCTAACACAACTCAACCATGACACATTATGTTCGTCCTCGGATATGACACGAGCGCTGCGAGGATGCAGTATATGCGTCCTCGTGTTCAAGAGGTTAATGTGTATTGCAGCTGTTCTCACACACTTCAATATTCTTGCTGTATAATGCGTAACCATAATTAAAAAAATAAAAGAGAAAGAAAGAAAGAAAAAACAATACGTAATGCTTATCAGAATTGTATGATATAATTTAAGTCGATTAATCAAATTATTGAATCAAATTGTTTATTTTAAAAACAATTGATCTAAATTGATTTTACAACTGACATACCTTTCACAAAATCATTCAATATAAATGCATGGAGAGGTAAGCACTAAATCAATTTTTCTACCAAATATATTAACTTGGGATCAGTGACATCTCTACTGTTCTGAAGGTAGCTTAGTAATGAGAAGTTAAGATCTTCAATGTTGTACACCCTAAAATATGATCATCTGGGACCCAAATAAGCTCTAAATCATATATTTTAAAGATGAATGGTATCAAATTGTACAAGTCACAACCCTCTGAATATATATGAAAAAGTAATTAGAACTTAATTCTTCCAAATTATTATATCTCCGGAATCTTATAAAAACATGCTAAATATACACAAAAATTACTGACCAAGTCTCACAAAATGCATTTTCTCCCAACCACTTTTAAACTTACTGCCAGAGTGCATGGATACATGTACTGTAGTTTTCTTTGTGCTTAGTTACCTGCCTAATCTCACATGTTTACCTCATTCCTGGAATATTCATGAAAGTTTTTATCTTTATTACCATTATTACTATTATAAACACTTTAATGTTAATACTACTGTTAATAACAACATTAACAAAACATTAGTCCCATAAACAAAGGTAAAATTAATAAAAACAAGTGCATATCCTCAGCATCAATGGGTTAAATAGTAGAATAACCTGTTGGATACCAGGCATACATTTTCTTGTTTTGACCAGAAATTAGGCACCCAGAGTCACCTGCTCAGCACACTTTATTTCAGAGAGAGGGAGTGTCATGCAACTTATCTAAGGCTTTCTCACTTTTTTAATCACTTGATTAGGATCCTAGAGTCTTTTTTGTGTTGGTCAGTTCTTAGGTTGAGACTACACTATGAGGTTTGTATGTGCCATCCTGACAGGCTTTCTCAATGTTGTAATACAATAAAAAACTTGCCCATTCCATTTATCTATCATCCTTATATAAAAAAAAATTACCCAATAACACAGTTGAGGTATTTTCCTCCAAAATTTCTTATTGTTACATGACCTTCTGCCTTACCTGGTGACATGGCTCCTCTCTGAATTCCTGCTGCTTGTTTTAAGAAGAATGTTGTTGGAGGGTTGTGTATGGTTAATTCATAGGATCTGTCAGAGCGTACTTGTATTCTGCATGGGAGAGGAACACCATTCTTGTAGTGTGCAGTGCGAGCATTGAAGTCTTTACAGAAAGCTGCAATGTTCAGCCCTCGCTGTTGGTCAGAAATGATTAATTAATTTCTTACCAATAAAATTAATAAAAAACAAAATTAAAGTATGGAATGTCAATTTTATACTGAATCTCACTATGTTAGGATTAATTCTATCTGAACACTGTATCTAGTTCTGTTAATGTCTCTACTAGTGTCATATGATTAGATTTCAATGCTGAACAAAAATGGATAATTCACACAGCTTGGAAATCTTCATCAATAACTTTGGCCAGATATCTTCCGATTTCACAAATTCACTTGAAGAAACATAAATATCACACAAGTTTCCAAACCCCCAATCCATAAATATCTGTGACTTATCCCTTAATCCCCACCGAAATGACAAAAAGAACAAACCTGTCCTAGCATAGGTCCAAGAGGAGGCCCAGCAACAGCCATTCCTGCAGGGATGTTTGTGCGGATGAGATTGCCGTGGTTCACCTTCTCCACCACCTTCTTGAGAGCTTTCATCTTACCACCTGCCTTCGCCATCTTCAAAATCCTGCAAGTAAAAACTGTTATTATAACACTTTCACAGACTATATAATAGCTGCGTATCGCCACCACTATCAGCCATGATAGTGGTGGTACTAATGTGAATGGTGTATTGTCAACTGATTCCTTAAGTGCCTACGCCTGTCAGCACTCCAGGACAAAAAACAAACAAACAAATAAAACTATGAATATTCTGACAAGAGCTTAGTGATCTTCCTGGAGATTCATCATCAAGTAGGAAACAGTCCAAACTCTATATAACTTGGATGTTGTCTGTTTTGCCATAGGTGCAGAGGCCGCAATGATTGCTTGATGGTTTGCCACTGTTATAACCCACAATGCCAACTCTCACAGAAACTTGACATTGTGCTTGAAATGATATGCAGCTTTTGAATAGAATTACCATGATATCATGTGAAATTCAAGTTAAACTGTGGGAATGTGTGTTGCAAAGCAGAATTATCAAAGACAATAACATGTATTAAAATAATCGTTATACAATGGGGTTTATATGTGTAAAAAAATATCTTTCGTACAGTGAAACAAATGTTAACACATATATCTGTCTGATCAGGTAGGCATTCTAAAATACTCAAGCAAATTCAACAGGGGCATGACAGTAATTAACAAAAAACATTAAAGAAATATTCATAGTTGTTCTACTGGCATATTGCTTTTAGCAATGCACTCAAACTCAATATATTTGTTCCAAATATTCCTTCAAGGAGCATATTGTGTGGTGAGAGGATGTGTCATTAAATGGTTTTCAGTCAATTGCTTTTAAGTCTAAAAAGTGTAAGAAAATCGCACCTTTCTCGCCGGGAAGAAGAGCATGTAAACAAACATCCACTGTTAGAATAACTTCCTCTCGCTCATGTTAAGAGGTATTTTGGTGTGATTTCCCTTCGAGGGATTTAGGAAAAGATTATTGATGGAAATTTTTAACATTTTCACCTCGAAATATCTCTGAAACTTGTGATTAGCCATTTGAGAAAATAACAACAACAAAAATGCTGAAAATAATCTTTGCATAATCCTTTTCATAAATGTTATTACGATACTCGAAAAGATATTTGTATTAGGCAAGGTGTGTATGAAATATAATTATTTCGATGCTTCATATATTCTGTATTCATATACAAAAGAAAAGAGAAAATATCAATGTAACCCTAAAAATCTCCATAATACCTAAATGAATTTATCAATAACCAAAACACATACAGCAAATAAACAAAAACAAAATCTACATACACATAAATCCAAACAAAAATCCATCATATTATCAATACAAATCAAAGGATATCAACAAGAAAAATAAATATTCAACCCAAGTCGGCGGAGAAGTCCAACCGGAGGAGCTCATGTGGAGGATCGTCTGCTCGTCTGATGTAACGACTCTGACCGTTTTCCTTTTCTAGACGCACTGAAGCCTCCTCAAAACTCCACCAGTCCGAGAAGAAAAGACCCACCACACAACCGAAATGGCACAGCAGCTCGCGAATTTGTTCACGAGAGTGGGACAGATAGGTTTTGGAGTGGCTGTGGTCGGCGGCGTCGTCAACTCGGCGTTGTATAATGGTAACGAAAGAGATTGCTTTTATTTCCTGTTCTTTGGAGGGTTTTGGTGTTTTTTTCTTTGAGGGTTTTGTGCTTTGTTGATTCTCTTAGTTGTTTAGTGGAGGGAGGAGGGGTGTTGGTCTGTTTCTTGTGAAGTAGAATCTTTTTGAGGTTTTTGGAATTAGTATGTATTGTGGTGCTTGTTATGTGAAGATACACTTAATGACTTTATGATTCAGGATGTTTAGTGTGGTTATTCCGTAAAAGTGGTATTATCTCTTATCTCTGCTTATTTTATTCCGTTGAGCTTGCAGTTATTTAGAATATTACCTTAAAAAAATGATTGAAGTATTGAGTGGATACTCAGAAGCTTCTAGAGAATGTAATGTTCTAGCAAAGGCAAACAAAACTCCAAGGCATATATTAGGAAAATAGAACTTCCTACTTAGCTGTTTACTGTCCAACAAGGACCCAGTCCAACCTCTGTCTCTTTGGGAAGGAGCTTTTTTGGCCTTTGTTGTAGCACGAAGTGTGGAGGCAATGGTGATCACTTGATGATGATAGGCCATTATATTTTTGGACTAAAGATAGTTGGCAAGCCATAGCAGATTTAAGTGAGTTGCAAGTAGGTTGGGATCGACAAAAGGTCCGTTTAAAAAGCCACTTCGGTTGACTTTAAAACTATTACTGATCAGTTGTTACCATTAGTAAAATTAGCCATTTCATTAGATATACCATGGTAACATGTATTTTTTTTATCACTTGCAAACAACATTTATTTGTTACAATGGTGATGTAATTGTCAGGCTAGTGACATTGATTTACTTTATGATTAATGAACTAATTCATTTGGCAAACATGAATGGAAATAAGTATTTTGCTAAATGTGATATAGATATAACCTATCCTTAGGGGTAGTAATTATTATTATCAAATTATCATCCAGTAGATTAGAAGGGAATGAAGAAAGTTTAAAGCATTATTAAACAGCAATGTGTGAATTTTATTGTGAGTTTTATTGTTCTGATATCAATATATTCTTCTTATTACTCCAACATACCATAATAAATAGATTCCTCTAATGGAAAGTACCCAAGAACTGACAGACCCTCCAGAAAAGCCCACAGCTAAATCTTCTCACTCTGTCTCTCCTTCCAGTCGATGCAGGGCACCGAGCAGTCATCTTCGATCGATTTTCCGGTGTGAAGGAGACTGTAATTGGTGAGGGAACGCACTTCTTCATCCCATGGGTCCAACGTCCCATCGTATTTGATACGCGTACGAGGCCAAGGAACGTGCCTGTGGTGACTGGTAGCAAAGGTGAGGACATATTGTTCTTATTTTATTTGTTACTATTTTTTATTTATATATTTGTTTGTTTGTTTTAAGGCTTTTTTTTAAAGATCAATATGATTATATTTTGTGCATTTTTTGAAAAGTAGATGATTTCATATTAAGGAAAAGAAGAGGATAGTATGTTTGTAACATTTAGATTTATTATAGCATGCTAATACCTGTGAGAAACATAGCCAGTATGAATTATTTGTTTTAGATCAAATGGCACAAGATCTGCTTATGCGATGGAAGTGATACTATATAATGATTTTAAATCATTCACTCTAATGTAATAGGAATAGACATACATTTACAAGCTTGGGCTCTGTTTTTATTTCTGATGAAGAATAATTGAATATTACATTTTCAATTATCAAGAAGAGGAATAAAAAAAAGATAACTAGGTTCATTTTGATTGGGGATATATTATAGTGTCATATTGCTTTTGCTTACACTGCCCCGTGTATCACTACTTTCTTTTTCTCTGTAAAATAGATTTTGTTATCTGAATTTAAGGGCATATTTCTGCTTTATTAATATAGTTCAGCATATGTACAAATAAGAAAATAGGGTTATCACGTTTTGTCTTGGAAATGACCATTTTGCAAAAAATAAACAAACAAATTTTTTAATGAAAAGAAATAGCAATATTAGATTTTCAAGTGTCATTGATATCTAGGAGGAAAATTCAATAAAAACATAGTTTTGATTGGTTGGAAGGGATTCTTAACAAGCTACTATTTATCCAATTCTAACTGTCTGTCCCTAATGACCCTTGGGTCATTAGGGCATCACAGATGGCTTAGCGACCACCTTTCTCCATTTTGTCTTGTCTTTCAATGCCCGTTGAGATCTTCCATAACCGAAGCCTGTCCATTCTCTGATGTCCCTCAACCCTCTTATTTTACCTTCCTTGTTTCCTTTCCTCTTGCAAGGTAATTGTGGCCAGTCAAAATGATCTGATTGCAAGGCTGTACCATTGTAGTTTGTTTTGTTATTATTATTATTATTTTTTTACAATTGTCAATTAGTTGTTTTTTATCTGGTTGCAAGTTATTCTCTTCATACCATTTCTTTTTTAATGTGATCCTTTTAGAAGATGCACAGTTAATGTCTGTAGCAACTCATTCCCATTGCTTAAATTTCTCGCTCATTTTCACCAAATGTAGAATTGCCGTTTCCTGTCCCTGATCATCATTCTCATTGTTCTAGTGCTTCATGTAGCAATGCTAAATTACTGAATACCTGAATGCCTCCACATCAGGTCAGGTTGTGCTGATGAGATTGTTCATGTTTTGCAAAAAGAATGACTTCCTAGTTAAAAAAGAAACCGTAAAAATACCAAATGCTTGTAAAATTGTAGGACCATATTTATGTAAAATGAATGACTTTTTTTTCAGATTTACAGACTGTGAACATCACCCTCCGTGTGCTGTTCCGACCACGTAGTTCTGAACTCCCAAAGATCTTCACTACCCTTGGCATTGACTATGAAGACAGAGTGTTGCCCTCCATCACCAATGAAGTTTTAAAGGCTGTAGTGGTGTGTAAAAGAAAGTTTACTCCTACATCTGTTTAGCAAATATGAGAAAACATTTCCTTAAGCTGTAGTATGTGCTGCATTTACAGGGTTTTGTTATAACCAGAAGCTTGTAAATTATTAGAATAAGACTAGAAAAAGGGAGTTTTTTGGATAACATGTTGACTTATGATCCTTATAGGCATCTTTTGATTGATTATGATATCTAAAGGAGACGATGAGGATTTTATTTGATGCATTTTATTTTTGCTCAGGCTCGGTTTGATGCTGGAGAGTTGATCACACAAAGAGAAAAGGTTTCTCGCAGCGTCAGCGAAGCTCTCACGGAACGTTCTGCACAGTTTGGATTGATCCTCGATGACATTTCAATTGTGAGTAACCTTGATTTTACTCTTATCTTATATAATATTCATTCACTATTAGACAAGAGTTTAATGTGGTATAGCCTCTTCACTTTCAAAGTTTATGAGTTCAAAGGTAATTGTTAATAACTTACTTTTGGTGTTGTGATATCCTTTATAACAAACCATTTTTTTCAGACCCACTTGACTTTTGGAAAAGAGTTCACACAGGCTGTTGAACTGAAGCAGGTTGCCCAACAGGAGGCCGAGAGAGCAAAATTCTTAGTAGAGAAGGTAAGGTTAATTGTGTTATTAAATATATGATTTTTTGAGTTGTAAGTGATGTTTTGATGAGATTTTGCCTTGGGTATAAAATAAATATTGATGCATATTTCGGAATATTGACTAGTATGAAGCATTGTGCAGTTTACAATCAAGTGCATGATGTGGTCAATGAGCTACAACATTACAACATTTCATATTAGTTTTGTATGCAAATAGAACAATACCGAGGTGATTTTAAGCCTTTCTATGAGATTTTGTTTTGACTACTATTTTTATTGAATTATAGACTGATGATTTTCAGTATTCATGTTGGTAATTACTGGGTTATGTTTGTTTGGGCTAAAGACATCTTTCCCCAGAGTCTGAGGGCTCCTTAGGTAATCATGAAATGAGAATGATAGGCAAATGGTTCTTTGACACATGTTTTGATTTCAATATTTTTCCCCCCCAAAGGCTGAACAAGAAAAGAAGGCAGCCGTTATCAGTGCTGATGGTGACGCCACAGCTGCCACTTTACTCGCCAAGTCCTTTGGTGAAGCTGGAGAAGGCTTGGTAGAACTCAGGAGGATCGAGGCTTCCGAAGACATTGCATACAGGTAAGGGGACGGAGGAGAGGATGCTGTTCGTGCACATTACTCAACTGGGAGAATGTTTGGAAGGATAAGATGTAGGGTCATTTGTGGTTTTTAATAATTTGTTTATGTGGTAGGCCGTTTTTTGTTTTGATCAATCTTTTTATTTGGAGCAAACTAAGTGAATATGATATTCTGTAAACAAGACTTATGAAAAACAATGTAACTGAAGCAAAAATTAATTGATAGCTATTATTGTTAGACTCTAGGATATTAATTTATTTTATTTTGTGTTGAGTAGATATGATAGACCTTATCCTTATACTACAGAAAAATTAGTGTAATTCAGTTGTGACAAGGCAAAGGACTTCAGGAAAGCAAGAATTAACAGTGGATCTTTCTTTCTCCCTTACAGGCTGTCCAAGAATCGCAATGTTGCATACCTACCCAACAACCAGAGTACCTTGTTGTCCCTTCCCCAGTGAACCACCTCCAACTGATAGCTAGGAGAGAGAGTGCAAGATGACCAAAACTGAAAATAGGATTTATGATGAACAATGATTAGCAACTTCCCTGAAGTGTTGGTAACTTCAATTGCCTGAAGAATGTACCAGATTTTCTTTAGCATGAATGGCATTACTTGTACAAATGAATTATGTTTGTGATATATACATATGGGGAGTAATCAAAGGTGGCAAATGGTAGGTCTTTTTTTTCATGATATATAGAGCTCGACTTAAAATCTGCACACAAATATGTAAAAGCTTCTTGACAACATTTGTTTGTTGGAAAATTTCTGTCAGTGATGTTGCAAAAAGAAAGAAATACAGTAATTAATCTTGTCTTTCCATGTGTATACTGAGGCAGCATTGTGTTAAAGCAGTGTACAGATATTTCATATGTTATAAGCTTTCCACATCTGCTAATGTATCTAGAGAAAGCAAGGAACTGGGGCTTATATATATTTTTTTTCAAGGTGATGAGAATGTAGATAAAAATTGTGGTATGTAACTGTTAAACATACTGAAAAATACTAATTGTAATTAGGGATTTTGTAAAGAAATTTTACTTTGAATTGGTGTTTTTCTTTAAAAAAGATCCTTCGTTTATGTAAAAAAAAAAAAGGATTTCAAAATACACTACGGGGATCACTAGAATTTTGACAATGAATATGATATTAAATGTCATTTGCTTGAAGGGGAAGAGAAGGAGGAAAAAAGATGCTATACCAAAAATATCTCCTATAAAGAATTATAGTACCTAAATCTCCATGGACAATGGGCGAAATACATTAATCTTCATAATTAGAATCTATATTGAAACAATGATATCCTGCAAAAGTTCCCTATACATTTATGGTAAACGTTAAAACCTTGAACACTCGAGATTATACAGCAGAATATATAGGTGAGAAACTGGTATAAAAAATAATTATGATACATCTTTTAGTAAGTGAACTCTGCCTATATCATACATTTGAATATAATTTTTTTTAGATAGCTGTGCAAAACGTATTTTCAAAGAATTTTGATGTTGAACCAAACTGCATTTCAGTAAAACTTGATCAAAAATTGGGATTTTGATGTTAGTGGAATGTTAAAAAAGTATTATTTTGATGATAAATCATTAACTGCAATCTCAAAATGCACTTTGCTCTTTTATATTCAGAATTGTTTTAAAAGGTTCATTGGACTTTATTGGCTTATTGGTTTGACATTTAGAGAGCATAGAAATGGGCATAAGTGGGTCTGTATCAAGAAGATAGAAAGGTATAGATATAGTACTAAATAGTTTGGGAAAAAATTAATAATTTGATCTTGTTTTTCTTCAGAGAAATTCTTTAGTTATTAGTTAATCATTTAATTAGGAATGTGTATTCAAATCAGGTATATTTATGCTAATACGTTAGAATGTGTGTGTGTAGGTTCATGTGCCTGTTGTGTATGTGTACATATGTACATAGTCACATCTTTTAGCAGAAATGTACTGTAAATATATCATACAATATATAAATATTTTGGAAAGCTATCTAATTCCCAGAATAGCACGCTTTGCTTTTTGTGTAAGCTAGATTTATTTTAATTGCACAACAACAAAAGAATTTTTAATCCTTAGATGGATATTAATATACTATAGAAGAAAAATCGTGGAATATAAACCTTTCGTGTAATGGATAGGCAAAAGCCAATTTGCAGTCGGTGAAAAAATGTTTTAACTTGTATGAAGGAATTATTCTTTAGTTTTGAAACTTTATTAATATTCTTTAGATACAATTGACCTTGTAAAATGTAGTCGCATTGTTTATTATACACCGTTTAAAGGTTCATCAGCATCAATATGTTCTTTTAACTTTTTTTGTAAAGGATACATGAATTTTCTATGTGCTGAGAGAGAGAGAAAGAGAAAGAGAAAGAGAAAGAGAAAGAGAAAGAGAGAGAGAGAGAGAGAGAGAGAGAGAGAGAGAGAGAGAGAGAGAGAGAGAGAGAATGTTCATTTAAAAACAATTAAAAGGAAAAGGTAAAGAGATTTGAACTGCAAGGATTTTTATAGGATAATCCTAATTTGACTAACTAATCCCCAAGAAAAAAAAAAAAAAGATGAGGTATCCATTTGAATGATACACGGATAACCTGCTTTAAAAGTTAGAGAATATAGCTACCAGGCGGCGCTAATGTTCACTACCGCGTGGCCAGGTCTATTGCTACTAACTTTGCACCAGTGTAGATTCCAACACTTTATTTACGTTAACACGACAAATCTTTCTGATTCTTGATAATGGAAATATCACTGATTGTAAATGAAGGGTCATCATGAAGAGGATGAAAGATTACATCTATATGTTTCAAATAATGAGCGCTTAATTCTGATAATAAGTTAATAGATTTTGACTAGCAATCTGCCAATAAGGACGTTGCATGAATTTTAAGATTTGATGCAAAAAGCTTTGTTTCAGGAATCTAAAGAACATCCATAGTCCACAAACGGAAGCAGATGATAAACTGGGCAGTTTTGGATTGTAATAGGTAAGCCTAACACTGGAACTGATATTCTTAAAACAAAGTAAGGGAAATATACGGCTTGCGTAGAATGTGTAACCGAATTACACTGAGTTTGATGTTCATTTGTTTAGTACTGTGGCTTACTGGAAAGTATTTCCTCGTGATAAGTAGAGTAGCAGGCTTTACTCTGTAATTTCGTGGTGTTTGAGAGTATTAGGGAGTAACAGATCATATGAAGTAGACCGTGCATTTGCCATAGATATCTGGGCGAGTCCCCTGTTACTAACACACTGCAATAGTCGCAAACGCTCAAAGAAATTTTCCATGCTACTTTGACCAATAATTTGAACCTAACGGGAATTACGTGATATAAGAATTGAGGTGCAACCAACGTAATGCCATGACAGCTGTATATTCTGTCATGGTAATAAACTGACCTCTTATACTGCCACAATCAGGCAATTTAACTGGTTTGGAAAAATTATAAAATAAGGCTCAGGAAAGTTCACTTTTTTAACTGAAGTACCTCAGTTTTACTTTTCTTTACGCAGATAACCCTTACATACAGGTTTACAGTTTTCGTGGTTCTATTAAAAGTTAGTATGAGACTAAGAAAGGGATTCCTGAGATAAATAGATAAACAGGCATGAATTATTTAAAACACAACTTGCAAAATGGTTACAACTAAATAAAATGCATTAATTAACTTTATATAAATGAATAATTTTTTTGACAAAGTTTTGAAAATGGAAAAGTCCAATCAAACTTCTGCAACTGAAAATGAATCTATAATATTGTTTAATATAGAACTATAAAATCAACGAATTACAGGTCCGGGTAATACAGATCCCTTATTTAATCACGCTGTACTTCAGAAAATTATAAAGCCTATCATTATCATCCACTTATGTAGTTTGAATGCAACTAAGTCAACAGTTTTAGTATATATTGGTGCACATAACATAATTTCGTTCTAAAATTTTTACATCCCACATTAATTAAAGCTATGAGGTTAGCTTGTTTCTTGTTCTTGTTGGATTACCAGTTATAAACCCATTATATAATTT
>BOPN01001297.1:254765-262265 GCA_017312705.2 Penaeus japonicus
AATCTGCAACCATTTCGATAGGAAGAGTTTCATTATGGTATTAGATGTGGCAACGCCGCTCTCCCCCCCCACCCCCGCACAAACACATATATGCTTGGTCAGCGATTTGGCAACACTGGACTAATGTCGAAGCTTTCGTTACAATGGGATCGGATTCGCTGTTTAAGGCGATCGGTGAGGATGGGCATTGGGAGCGTGGGAGGGAGGGAAGGAAGAGAGGGAGGGAAAGAGGGAGGGAAAGAGGGAGGGAGGGAGGGAAGGAGGGAAAGAGGGAAAGAGGGAGGGAGGGAGGGAGGGAAAGAGGGAGGGAAGGAAAGAGGGAAGGAGGGAGGGAGGGAGGGAGGGAAAGAGGGAGGGAGGGAACAAGGCAGAGTTGCAGAGTGGAAGGGAGGGAGGAAAGAAAGGAGAGAGAGAGAGAGAGAGAGAGAGAGAGAGAGAGAGAGAGAGAGAGAGAGAGAGAGAGAGAGAGAGAGAGAGAGAGAGAGAGAGAGAGAGAGAGAGAGAGAGAAAGAGAGGAAAGGAAGGGAAGAAGGAAGAAAGGAGAGGGACAGAGCGGTAGGGATGAAAGAAAAGAGAGAGGGAGAGGGAGGGAGGGAGGGAAGGAAAGAGGGGAGGAGGGAAGGAGGGAAGGAGGAAAAGAGGGAAGGAGGGAGGAAAGGAAGGAGGAAGGGAGGGAGGAAGGGAGGGAAGGAAGGAAGGAAGGAAGGAAGTAGGAGCGAGGGAGGATGGAAGGAAGGAAGGAAGGAAGGAGGAGGGAGAGAGAGAGAGAGAGAGAGATAGATAGATAGACAGATAGATAGATAAATAGATAGATAGAGAGAGACAAACATCACACACACATACACACACACACACACACAAAACACAACAACCCTCACCACGCACACATACAGACATACACATACCCATGTATAATATCTAGATAAATAAATAGGCAGTCGAAGAAAAAGGAAAAGAACGAAAAGAGAAACAAGATTCTTATCACCGAAGGATGAATGGCTAGGCTTGCAATATGTCCCTGCTGCCGCTGAGGCATTCATCCATGTCGCAAAGGCTCGCAAGTGCAAGGGTTTCGGACGCTGGGAAAGCGGTGTGAGGTGGAGGGCTTGCAACCTGAATGCGATTATTACTTTTCTGATTTTTTAAAAAAGAAATATCTTTTATTTACATATTTTGTTTGTTCGTTTATTTATATATTCTTACGAACCGGGGAGAGTCTACGATAATGATCAGAATTATTGCGGTTTTCTTATATCTTTCATCTTTTTCTTTTGTTATTCACATACTATATATTGGGACACATGTATTATTTTTCCTATTCAAATATCTATACACATATTTTATTAAATCTCTGTCATCTCTCAGCAGTCGGCCAAGCATATCTATCTATCAAAAACAAGGAACTAAAACACAATTGGCTATATAATTTTATTCCAAAGATAACAACATAACCACATATAAAGTGAGGGAATGAAATACAGAAAACAAAAGAACAAAGTTTCCGGATGAGTTTGGCGTGGAACACATGTGTCTGACAACTCCGTTTAAATACTTGGCCAGAATCTGTTGTGTCAGGGGATGGGCAGTTCATGTTGTCAATAGACTGACAACAATTAATCTGGTAATATGTTGTGCTCAGTTGCCCGATATTGCACTTTGTTGTTCACGTTTGCAGATGGATGATTCGGCTAAGTAGAAAACACTGTTGTAAGTGGGAAAGACAGTGTTATAAGTATTGTTAACAATCGGATACTTACTGTATCATCATATTATATAAAAGGTGAGAGAGAGAAAGAGATAGAGATAGAGAGAGAGATAGAGAGATAGAGAGATAGAGAGATAGAGAGACAGAGAAATAGAGAGATAGATAGATAGATAGATAGATAGATAGATAGATAGATAGATAGATAGATAGAGAGAGAGAGAGAGAGAGAGAGAGAGAGAGAGAGTATCTTTTTTTTCATAAAAAGATCCTGAACCGATTGTAAAAGGTGAGACTCAAACATGTCGAACGAAAATTCTGCCGACGATCCTGACAACAGAATGTCGCCGTCCATGCAGTGCATATTAAGGTGTGGTGTTGAGGCTGAGGCTACGACTGGCTGCATGTCGTTTGCCGAGCTGTGCTAGATGCTGAACGGTGAACAGGCATAGGGGACACAAGTACACATACACGTACACATACACATACACGTACACATACACGTACACATACACATACACGTACACAGATCTGTCCGCACGCTTACATACGCGTTTGCGGTCCCCGCCTCCTTACCAATACATGGCGGTCGAGGGATCGCTTCGCCAGTACATGACAGATCTGGCGGTGACCTCCGGGTCGTGCGCGGCCATCTTCCGCCAGTACTCGTCGGCGAGGCGAGCGAAGCCGCCCGTGCGGGACGCCATGCCCTGGTAGTAGAAGGCGGCCTGTGCCATGCCCTCGGGGTCGGTCGCGGTGGATTTGCGGGCCTCCATGGCGGCGTCGGCGGCTCCCTCGGGGTCGTCGACGGACATCACCCTCCAGTACATCGACGCTTGCGCCGCCGCCTGCGGGTGCCGCCCGATCATATGGCGCCAGTACATGGCCACGCGCGTCGCGTTGTCGTTCGCGGTGATCGCGGGAACCCCCGCAAGCGGCGCAACGGTGGGCGACGCGACCGCCAGCGCGCAGAGGGCGGCCACGACGGGACACAGCAGTCTGGGGGAAAAGTAAATTTCAGCTTTCAATATATGATTCATTTCTGTGCATTACTGCATGGGATCATTCGATCTTATTTCATGATGCACTTGCTCTTAGTGGTCTTTGTATGCCAATTGTGCTTGGAAATATAGAATGATAAGAGAATATGGAAGGATAAGAGAATATGGAATGATAAAAGAATATGGAAGGATAAGAGAATATGGAATGATTTTGGAATAGTTTCAGTGTATGGAATATATTTGGAATGATTCCACAGTATGAAATGATCTGGGAATATTTCTATATGGAAAGATTTGGGAATGGAGGATGTTTTAGAAATATTAGTAAGTAGTAAGTAGTAGTATTAGTACGTTATTTTCGTTAAATAGGATCGAACAATTTTGTGATAATGATGGTCATGATGGTAATGATGATGATAAATTTTACGATGACGATGATAATGATGATAAACAGATAAAAGAGAAGAGGAAAAAACAACAAAGCAAAAACGAAAGACGAAAAGGGACTTATAGTGAGAAAAATAGGAAGGGAGAAGTGCCTGGAAGGGGATCATGACAATATGTCCAGCTGTCAAGATGCTCTCATTCTGGGAACATCTTGACCTAACGGCGCATTCCTATAGAGGCGCTGCTTCTTTCTTGTTCTTTCTCTCTTTATCTTTGTCTCTATTTCTCTCTCTCATTCTCTGTCTCTGTCTGTCTGTCTTCTCTGGTATTTCTTTTTTTACTTTTCTTTCTCTCCTTCATTCTTTTTATCCATTTCTTATCATTATCCATCTTGTTTATATCTCTTTCTCATTTTTTCTTTCAGAATTCCTTTACCTTGCCCATTCGTTATTTTTTCTCTCTCACTCTTTCTTTCTCTCACAATATTTCATTCTCTCTATATTTTTCTCTTTTTCAGTCTCTCCTTCTAATATTTACACATGATTCTTTCTCAATCTTTCTCTCTTTTTCTTTCATCTCTCAACATCCATCTGTTATCTCCCTTCCTACCCCTCCCCTCCTTACCCCACCTCTCAGCATCTCTCCCCTCCCCCTCTCCCCTCTCCGCATCTCTCCCCTCTCCCCTCTCTGCATCTCTCCCATTCCCCCTCCCCCTCTCCGCATCTCTCCCCTCCCCTCTCCCCTCTCCGCATCTCTCCCCTCCCTCCTCTCCTCTCTCCGCATCTCTACCCTCCCCCCTCTCCCCTCCACACATCCCTCCCCTCCCCCTCTCATAACCAGGTATTGCAACTTTTGTCCAGCTCTGTGACAAACGAGCGTGTGACAGCTACAGATGGCTTCTCTGATATGGAATGATGGGAGCGAGATGTGGAGGAGGAGGAGGAGGAGGAGGAGGAGGAGGAGGAGGAGGAGGAGGAGGAGGAGGAGGAGGAGGAGGAGGAGGAGGAGGAGGAGGAGGAGGAGGAGGAGGAGGAGGGAGAAGGAGGGAGAGATGGATGGAGGGAAAGGGATGGATGGATGGATGGATGGATGGATGGATGGATGGATGGATGGATGGATGGATGGATGGAGGGAGGGAGGGAGGGAGGGAGGGAGGGAGAGGGATGGAGGGATGGAGGGAGGGAGGGAGGGAGGGAGGGAGGGAGGGAGAGGGAGAGGGAGAGGGAAAGGGAAAGGGAAAGGGAAAGGGAAACGGAGAGGAAAAGAGAGAGGGAGAGAGAGGATGAGAAGAGGAACTATCTTTAATTTTTTGTAGTTGTTATCTTTATCATTGTTGTAAATATTGTTATCATCATCTGTATCATCACCATCATCATTATTATCACCATTCTTATTGCAATTATTATTTCAATTGTTGCTGTTATCATTATTGTTATTGTTATTATTATCATCATCCGGCTATCATCTTTATCAGGAAGTGAACTATCATTATTATTGCTGTTGTCGTTGTTGTTATTGTCATTAAGTTTATTGTAGATGTTGTTCTCATTATCATTACCATCACCATTATCATCATCGTCATCATTATCATCACATCATTGTCATTATTGTTACCAATAGTATTATCATTACCAATATATATTTTTTTTATTATCAGTATTGTCATTACCATCATCCTTTTTATTATCATCACTATCAGTATTACTATCATTATTACTCTTGTTATCATTATTATTATCAATCTTGTTAACATTCCCATTTTTGGAAGTCTTTGGTAAGGATATAGGTATCAAAATTTGCAACTGATAAGATTGCAAAAGTCTGCAATGCCCAGAGCATCCGGAATTAACTTACTCAAATGCATGATTAAAGGTCAAGCATATGAAAAAAGTTTTTGTAATTAAAAAACATTTTTGTTCGTCTCTTATTCAGGTGTGAAACTAGGAGATTTAAGCAGCCGTTTTAATACTTTAACTAAGTATGGATTTAGAGCTCTTTCTGTAGCCATCTATCTCTCTTTCTCTCTCTCGCTCTCTTTCTCTCTTTTTCCTCCCCCCTTTCTCTCCCTCACATACACACATGCACACACACCTACACACGTACACGCACATGAGCACACACACACTCACGCACACGCTCACGCACACGCTCACGCACACGCACACGCACACACACACGCACACGCACACGCACACGCACACGCACACGCACACGCACATGCACACGCACACAGACATACACACACACACACACACACACACACACACACACACACACACACACACACACACACACACACACACACACACACACACACACACACACACACACACACACACACACACACACACACACACACACACACACACACACACACACACACACGCACGCACACACAAAGTCGTATATAATTCGCATATTTTTTGATAGATTAATAAACTTATTGAGAAGTACTGAATCAGCCCTTCTTGGTATTACTTCTTATAATCGAAATAACAGAGATAATATTAATACTAGGAACAACGGATCACATACCTATACATGTCGGAGAGGGAGTGTCTCATGCGATCAACTCGAACTTCAACGGAACGAAAACCTTTACCTTTGATCAGTGACCAACCCCCTTTATATATACCGACGTCTCTTGCAGGTGCCAACACGTCCAATTACCAGGGATTATTTTTGTTTTGTTTTTTTCTCTCTAGATCAGCAGCGTTTTCATGGTTGGGGTTATGCGAACGCGTATGCGAACGCGTATGCGAACGCGGCTATGGCCCAGGGTCGTTCTTTTAGGAAAATGCTTTTCTTTACGCGGGAAGGAGCGCAAAAGATGAAGAAATCTGGGCGCTTCTCCGACACGGGCGCGTGTTTGCCCTTCTCGCGGGGGGTATAGGTCAGGTGTAGGATACAGAGAAGTTGGTGGGCGTAAGGAAAGGGGGAAGGGGGCGAAGGGAAGGAGGATTGAGGATTTAGGTGGGCGTTAGCGATGGGGGAAAAGGAATAGGGGGAGGGGGGGATAAGTGAGGACAAGGGGGTCTCAAGTGGGAGCGAGAGAAAGTTAAGGTGAGAAGAGGAGAGGAGAGGAGTGAAGAGGAGAGGAAAGGAGAGGAAAGGATAGGGGGAGGGGAGGAGAGGAGAGGAGAAGAGAGGAGAGGAGAGATGATGAGACGAGAGGAGAGAAGAGGAAAGGAGAGGGGAGGGGAGGATAGGGGGCTTGAGGCCTAAGAGCAACGAAAAGGAAGAAAGGTGAAAAGGGGCGTGAGACGTTCAGATAGGGAGGGCAAGGGTAGAGCAGATAAAATTATGAGAGGTAGAGAGAGAGAGAGAGAGAGAGAGAGAGAGAGAGAGAGAGAGAGAGAGAGAGAGAGAGAGAGAGAGAGAGAGAGAGAGAGAGAGAAAGAGAGAGAGAAAGGCGAATAAGGAAGATAGGAAGTGTGAGACAAAGGGAGGGGGGAGAGGAAAAGATGAAGGGAAATGGTGGGGTAACATATGAGGGTGGGTGGGTGGGTAGGATAACATATGAAGGAGGGGGAGGATAACAGATGAAAGGGAAAGGGGGGAGGGGACATGAGACGAAGTGTTGGGTGTAGGGGAGGGGGGAAGAGGTAGGATGAGACGAAGGGAGGAGGTTACAGATGAAGGGGAGGGGGAGAGGGAGAATGAAGCAAAGGGAGCAACGAAGGATGTAGGGGAGGGGGGCAGTACAAGACAAAAGGGATACAAGCACAAACAGGGTAACGGATGGGGAAGAGGAAGGGGAAGAGGAAGGGGAAGAGGGAGAAGAGGGGAGGAGTAGAAGAAAGAGAGAAGGAAAGGGCACGAGGCTGAAAGGGCTTAAGCGGACGGGCTTAAGGGGGCGCAGACAGGGGGCAAGGGGGAGGGGGGCACAGGGCAAGGAGGTTGGAGGGGGGGGGGGCGTAGAACAGGGTAAGGCAGAGCATGGGATGGTGGTGCAGGGCAGGACAGAGGGAGGGGGATAGCAGGCCAGATCAGGGCAGGGGGAAGGGGATCGCAGAGCAGGGCAAGGCAGGGCAGGGCCGGGGGAGGGGTATAGCAGGCCAGTGCAGGGCAGGGCCGGGGGAGGGGTATAGCAGGCCAGTGCAGGGCAGGGCAGGTCGTAAAGCAAGAAGGAGGATCGACACGGACTTCCCGGGGATGCACGGAGGGACCTGCTGGCTCGATCCTTTCTCCATGTTTATTTATCGTCTTTTATGACTCACGCACTTCGCGCGACTTTATTTTTAAATTTTCAAGGGATTCAGAACGAATAATTCGAATAATAAAATAATCACGTTTAAAGATAATTATTTTCTTTTTCGGTTAAAGTTACGGGAGAAACACAGAGCTATACACAAATAGATTTAACAAGTCACTCAAAATCTAAAGTAAAACGATATATACATTTTTATT
>BOPN01001297.1:267265-269765 GCA_017312705.2 Penaeus japonicus
TAGTCTCCTGAGCCTTCCTCTGCTCGGGCCTGTCCCAAGGCTCAAGCAACACTTCATAAAAGGCCCGTAATTGATATTGGAACTCTGCATCGATTTTTCATATTAGGTGTTATCATACGAAGGTCAAGAGAGTGAGAGAGAGAGAGAGAGAGAGAGAGAGAGAGAGAGAGAGAGAGAGAGAGAGAGAGAGAGAGNATATATAAAGAAGGACACAGACAGACAAAGAGACAGACAAACAGGCGGATGGACAGACAGGGAAATAGAGACACACATAGAATTTAAAACATAGATCATGAAACTAATATACAGCGAGATAAAGAAGCGAAAAAATATATCCGTGAAGGATAGATAGTTCAACCCAGACCTTTGCTATTGTGCACCTGGAGATGTACCCTCCCTTGTCAGTAGGCCTTAGTCTGCCTCCCCCTCCTCCCCTCCCCCTCCCTTTCCTCACTCTCTTCCCCCTCCCCCTATCTTGCTCACTCTCTTCCCCCTCCTCCTCCTCCGTCCTACATGTTCCCCCACCCTTCTCCCTCTCCCCGCTGTCCCCCTCCCCGCCTTCCCTCCAATTCTCCCATGTCCCTCTCATATATACCCCTCCACTTCTATCTTCCCTCCTTTCCTTCATCCTCCTCCCTCTACCTCAACTCAGTCCACTCTCTCTCGTACCTCCCTCTCTTCTCCCCTCCTTCCTTCCATCCCCCTCCCTTCTTCCTTCCACCCCCTACCCACACTCCCCTCCCTTCTTCCCTCCATCTTCCCCCTTCCTCATCCTCCCGCCTCTAACCCCAACCTAAAATTCCCTCTCTTGAGAAAAACCCGGTCTCCCCCCCTACCCCCACCCAACCCCAGTCCTTATCAAAGACAAGCCCTTATCCCGGGCGACCCTGAAATGGCCCTCCGGCGCCTCCTGTGGCCGGGATCATCCGTACTCCCTGACCTAGGAGCATTGTGGGCTTGACCTTTCCCTACTAATCTACTCCCTCTCGTTCTCCTTCTATCTACATCCCTCTCACCCTCCTTCTTCTTTCCCCGTCGTTCGTCCCTCTCTTTCTCCTTCTCCTTTTTCCTTTCTCCTCCCTCTCTTTCTCCTTCTCCTTCTTCCTTTCCCATCCCTCTCTTTCTCCTTCTTCTATCTTCATCCCTCTCCTCTTCCTTCTTCTTCCATTACCTTCATCCCTCTCTTCGTCTCCTACTCCTCTACCCTCCGACATACTTGCCCCCTTCCCCTTCCCCTTTCCTCACTCCCTCCCTCTCCTCTTCCTTCTCTCCCTCCCTCTCTTCTCTCCCTCCTCCTTCTTTCGTTCTTCAACCTCCCCCTCCCCCCGCCTCCACTACAGCTTCTTTCTTCAGCTTTAGAGGGGATTCAAGGGTGCTATGGTAATACCCGTAAGGGGGAGGGGGAGGGGGTGGGGGAGGGATGTGGATGAAGTGAGTTAGTGAAGGTACGGGAGGGGATGGGACGCGGAGGGTGATGGAAGGGGAGGTGGGGATCGGACGGGAGGGAAGAAATAGGAGGGGGGGGGGGGGAGAGGATCGGGAAAGGGTAGGAGGGAAGGAAGAGTTAGTGAGGATATGTACCAGGGTAGGGAAGAGTATGGGAGGTATGGGGAAGGAAAGAAGGGGTGAAGGGGAGAAGAAAAAGAGGAGGAGGAGAGACAGGAAGTGGACAAGAGGAGGAAGAGGAGGAAAAGCGGGGAAGAGGAAGAGGAAAAGAAGGGAAGAAGGGGAGAAGAGGGGGAGGAAGAGGGGAAGAAGTGGAGAAAGGGACGAAGAGAAGGTGAAAAGAAAAAAAAGGAACATGAGAATGTAGTAAAGGAGAAGGGGTGGAGGAGAATGGGAGAAGTAGCGCAGGAGAGAAGAGGAAGAAGAATAAGGGGAATAGGGAAGATGGGAGAGAAATAAGAAGACGAAGGGGACAGGAGCAGAAGGATAAAAAGTCCTTTCTCATACTTCTATACTCTGGATTCGAGAGCCAATTTTGCTCTTTCAACATGTCAAGGGAATATTCGCTCTGTCTACTGAAAATAGGATATCCAGTGTCTGAGGAAGCAAAGGCTTAGCTATTTCCTCTACGTTGGAATCGAGAATATTCCCAATTTCCTTTTGTCGATAAAGGTCCATTCAGTAAGAATAACTAATGATGATGAAGTGCAGGAGGAGGAGGAGGTGGAGGAGGAATAGGAATAAGAGGAGGAAAAAGAAGAAGAAGAAGAAGAAGAAGAAAAAGAAGAAGAGGTGGAGGAGGATGAACAGGAGAAGGGGGAGGAGTAAAAGGAGGATGAGGAAGAGGAGGAGGGGGAGGAGGGGGAAGAGTAGGACGGAGGAAACAAAGGAAGAGGAGGAGGAAGAGGAGACGAAGGAATCATGGAGAATGAAAACTGAAGACTGAAGAATGAGAAGAAGTTGAGGAAGAGGAAGAGGATGATGATGATGATGATGATGATGATGTGGAGGAGGAGGAGGAAGAGGAGGAAGAGGAGGAGGAAGAGGAGGAGGG
>BOPN01001297.1:287265-289765 GCA_017312705.2 Penaeus japonicus
CACACACACACACACACACACACCATACGAATGCCTCGAATCTTTTTCTCCCCCCCCATCCCTCCCCCCCGGAAATCAAATTAAAATACCTTCTAAGCAAGAGCAGTTCTTTTTTTTCCATTTATTTTTTCTCTTTTTTATTTATCAGTTGAATCACTATCATTATTTTCTTAAATGTCGTATTGGCTTACTGACGAAGCTATCTTTAATTGTTTATTTTTTCTGTTTGATATTCCGTTTTGTGAAGGTCATTGATATTGCATAAGAATCTCGATGCACACGCAATAGCTGGGAATTGGTTGACGAGAAATTGATAGCGTAATATTTTAATGGCGAAGTCTAGTTGATGTTTCCGATGTATTTTCCATGGATCTAAACTTCTGGTTAGTTATTATGAATTTGTGGACAGAATTCATGACGTCATTCCTCTGTAACTGTCTATCTATCTATCTATTTTTTCTTTCTCTTTCTCTGATTGTCTGTCGGTCTGTATCTTTCTCTGTCTGTCTGTCTGTCGAGAGATAGAGCGAGAGCGAAAGAGAGATAGAAAGCGAGAGAGAGAGAGAGAGAGAGAGAGAGAGAGAGAGAGAGAGAGAGAGAGAGAGAGAGAGAGAGAGAGAGAGAGAAAGAGAGCGAGAGCGAGAGTGAGAGAAAGAGATATATCCATATTAATTTCTGTTAAGATGAAACATAAAGTGATTTAATCTCAATGCAGGAAGTATGTTAGAATTAATAGGATTATCAGAATCAACGCACATAGCAACTGATGTGGCTTTACCTTGCATGATTTTTAAAAATTGTTATTTATGCAAAGAAAAACAAAATCATTAATCATGCGTACTGATGTGTATCAACGTAAGTGATTTTGTAATATTGGTGTTGTTTTATATTATTAAAAAAAGATCTGCTTAGTCGTTGAGAGAACATTTCGGTTGAAATTACGCTGTTACGTCGTGCGGGGCATATCATCTGATGAAAATTTTAGATCTCATGTCCTTCAGGTGCGGGAGATGCAGATATTGATTCTCTCTCTCTCTCTCTCTCTCTCTCTCTCTCTCTCTCTCTCTCTCTCTCTCTCTCTCTCTCTCTCTCTCTCTCTCTCTCTCTCTCTCTCTCTCTCTCTCTCTCTCTCTCTCTCTCTCTCTCTCTCTCTCTCTCTCTCTCTCTCTCTCTCTCTCTCTCTCTCTCTCTCTCTCTCTCTCTCCCTCATTATCTCTCTCTCTCTTCATTTTTCTTAGTGTTTATCTATCTCTCCTTCATCATTCTCTTATGCTTCTCTCTCCTCTTGTCCTTCTTTAATGGCATCTCCTGTGCCTCATTTGTATGGCATGTTTATGATTTGTTTTGTCTTGTTTCTTTGTTTTTTTTCCCCTATTTTCATTTTTTCCCCTCTCCAGTTCTGTTGTTTATTATACTCTGCTCTCTCTTTACCTCTCTTCCTTTCTCTCACCCCTCGCCTCTCTTCTTCCTATACAACCTGTCTCTCCTTCCTCGCTCCTGTCTTTTCTCTCCCTCCCTCCTTCCCTCTTTCCCTTTTTTCGCCCTCCTTTCTCTCTCTTTCTTTTCTCTCTCTTTCTTCTCCAGCAGGTATTCAGATGACAGTGATGCCGATTTATTGATTCCACTTCTTTCTTCTTCTCATTCTATTCATTATGCCTTTTGACACACACACACACACACACACACACACACACACACACACACACACACACACACACACACACACACACACACACACACACACACACACACACACACACACACACACACACACATTCACTCACTCACTCACTCACGCACTTATTCACTATATATGCATGAATATGTATTTGTCGATGAATGGATAAATTGATAAATAGACAGAAAGACAGATTTACAAACCGAAAACACAGAAAAAAGACAGATGAGTTGAAAGAGAGACAGATATATAAATGCAAATCAGATGGTAATGAAATTACATACTTGTCACTTGGCAGACAGCAGTCAGTCTCTTGGCGCGTTTTTTTAATATCATCGACACATAGTCAGAGTACTAGGTGTTTGGGCCATGCAAAAATTACCTACTTTATGTAGGACATATAATCTAAACTTACTTTCTCGTTATCAGTCTCTCTATTTCTCTCTCTCTCTCTCTCCCTCTTTCTCTCTCTCTCTTTCTCTCTCCTTCTTCCTCTTCTCTGCTCCCTGTCTGCTCTTTCTCCTTCTCTCCTCCTCCTTCCTCCAACTCTCTCTCTTTCTTTCTCCTGCTGCTCTCCTTAGTCTCCCCCTAATTTCATCACCTACTAAGCATCTCATCTTTTCCCATCTGTGTATATCCCCGACCCATCAGTCAAACTGGTCTCATCCTGTTATGCAAATAAGCTTCAATAACTCCTTCATGGGACGAGGTCAGGTCAGAGTATCCATCACGCCATAGGGCGAATGGGTGTATGGGAAAGATAGAGCGATAAAGGGTTAGATAGATATATGGGAATGAGAGAGGAGGAAAGGGTAAGAGGGT
>BOPN01001297.1:307265-309765 GCA_017312705.2 Penaeus japonicus
ATAGATAGATAGATATATAGATTGATAGACAGACAGACAAATAGATAGATCGATAGATCGATAAATAGATAGATAGATAGATAGATAAATAGATAGATATATAGATAGACAGATAGATAGACAGAGAGAGAGAAAGAGAGAGAGAGAGAGAGAGAGAGAGAGAGAGAGAGAGAGAGAGAGAGAGAGAGAGAGAGAGAGAGAGAGAGAGAGAGAGAGAGAGAGAGAGAGAGAGAGAGAGAGAGAGAGAGAGAGAGAGAGAGAGAGAGAGAGAGAGAGAGAGAGAGAGAGAGAGAGAGAGAGAGAGAGAGAGAGAGAGAGAGAGAGAGAGAGAGAGAGAGAGAGAGAGAGAGAGAGAGAGAGAGAAAGAGAGAGAGAGAAAGAAGAGAGAGAGAGAGAGAGAAAGAGAGAGAGAGAGAGAGAGAGAGAGAGAGAGAGAGAGAGAGCGAGAGAGAGAGAGAGAGAGAGAGAGAGAGAGAGAGAGAGAGAGAGAGAGAGAGAGAGAGAGAGAGAGAGAGAGAGAGAGAGAGAAAGAGAGAGAGAGAGAGAGAGAGAGAGAGCGAGAGAGAGAGAGAGAGAGAGAGAGAGAGAGAAGAGAGAGAGAGAGAGAGAGAGAGAGAGAGAGAGAAAGAGAGAGAGAGAGAGAGAAAGAGAGAGAGAGAGAGAGAAAGAGAGAGAGAGAAAGAGAGAGAGAGAGAGAGAGAGAGAGAGAGAGAGAGAGAGAGAGAGAGAGAGAGAGAGAGAGCGAGAGAGAGAGAGAGAGAGAGAGAGAGAGGGGAGAGAGAGAGAGAGAGAGAGAGAGAGAGAGAGAGAGAGAGAGAGAGAGAGAGAGAGAGAAATAGAGATGAGATTAAGTGAGAAGAAAGAGTTACATAGGTCGCAGATGATAAGAGATAAGGTAGGGATAAGACATTTGCAATACTTTTCTTGCGGTTTCCTGGAGTAAAAGAGAAAAAATAGAATGAGAAAAAGACTGAAAAGGACGAATTTAATTGAATACGGATGGTTAGGCGGTTTCCCGAGACAATAATTTAATTTATGCTTTATATCCGTCGTCCTCGGCCAATCAGCGTGCGGGGATATATCACATGACTAAGATATCTGCAGTACGGTTGTGCAAACAGCCAATCACGATCTTTGTTCAATTTTCGAATTTTTGAATATTCTAACGAACATTTCTTCATTTCTTGTGGTGTAACGGTTCTGATGCATCTTTTATATATACCAAATAAAGAGATAGATTAAGAGAAAAAGTAACACTAAGATGTTATTTCTAAACAAATATAGAGAAAATGAATAAATTTAAAACATGTGATAAACAAAATCTGCTTACCGGCAGATCAAGGATAAGGGGAGACATACACAGACACACACACACACACACACACGTCTACCTCCCCCTTCTCTCTCTCCTCATCTCCCTCCCCTCTACAATCTCCGCCAACCTCTCCCTCTCCCTCTCCCTCTTCCTTTCGACTCTCCTTCTCTCTCGCTCCCTTCCTACCCAGCCTACCTCCCTCCTTCCATCTCCTCTTCCCTCTTATCGTCCTTCCCTCTTACCCTTCTAGATCTAAGACCCGCCACGTGTCTCCCTTCTTCTTTAGCCCTTCTTTATTAGGGTCCATCTCTCGTTTCCTTGAGAGGATTCAAGGGGTATGTGAAGGAATTGGCAAGGGGAGCAGGAGAGTGAAAGATATGGATGGGATGGGCCAAGGAGTGGGCGAGAGAGGGAGAGGGAGGGAGAGGGATGGAGAGGGAGAGGGAGAGGGAGAGGGAGAGGGAGAGGGAAAGGGAAGAAGAGGGAGGGAGGAAGGGAGGGGGAGAAAGAGGGAGAAGGAGAGAGAGAGAGGGAGAGGGATGGAGGGAGGGAGAGGAAGGAGTGGGAGAGAGGGAGGGACAAGGAGGGAGGAGGAAGGAGAGAGAGAGAGGGAGAGTGAGGGAGGGAGGAAGGGAGGGAGAGAAGGAGGGGTGGAGGGAGGGAGAGAATGGGAGAGGGATGGAGAGGAAGGAGTGGGAGAGAGGGAGGGACAAGGAGGAGAGAGAGAGAGAGAGAGAGAGAGAGAGAGAGAGAGAGAGAGAGAGAGAACGCTCTCTTTCTCTCCTGACAACTCTGATTTAATTTTATAACCACAGTGATTTTCCAACTTTATTTTGATATCGTTCCCTTGAATAAATCAGGCTTTAATTTTCTTAATATTCTTTGTCTTAAGTGATTCATTCTATTGTCTGAATATAGTAATGTCATTGATGCCATATATGTATCATAGAAATGTTATATTGATGTCAAATTTGTTGCCTGAAGATAATCTTAAATAATGCTCAAATATGTACTTAATGACAATGAAGATAAACTTTGTGAAATTAAATCAAACGATAACATCGCATTTAAATATTTACGCTCATAATTGCGAATAACAGCTACTAGTAAATAAAATTACACTGAAATACAAACACTCAGAAGTGGATTGAAATTAGCCGGGTGTGTGTGTGTGTGGGGGGGGGG
>BOPN01001298.1:27500-30000 GCA_017312705.2 Penaeus japonicus
GAGAAAGAGACAGAAAAGGCGATAGGGAAGATAGAGAGACAGAGGGAAGTAAATGGACATAGAATAGAGCCAAAGGTATAATTGCAAGGGAGGAAAAAAATATACATATATATGTGTGTACATGTATACACACACACACACACACACACACATACATTTATATATATATATATATATATATATATATATATATATATATATATATATATATATATATATATGTACAGTATATATGTATGTATATGTATATATATATATATAGATAGATATATAGATAGATAGATAGATAGATAGATATAGATAGATAAATGTAGATCTATGTATGTATGTATCTATCTATATATATGAATATATATTTATATATCTATCTACCTATCTACCTATCCACCTGCCCACCTACATATGTATATATACATATACATATGCATGTATGCAAATCAATATACCTATATGATAAATAAAGTTATACGATATCTTTTGCTACATGTTTGTATATACGTATCTTGTTTGAAACCTTTGGTCATTGTGTTCTCTGTTACTACGACAGTAGAAGTATTCCGTGGAAGCTCTTCCTATATTCTTATTAGGAGCTTGCGCCGAACACCTGAGCATCATTATCCTGAAAAAAAATGTTTAATCAGACACCTCACAGGACCGTGGTAAAGAGAAAGAGAAAGAGAGAGAGAGAGAGAGAGAGAGAGAGAGAGAGAGAGAGAGAGAGAGAGAGAGAGAGAGAGAGAGAGAGAGAGAGAGAGAGAGAGAGAGGAAAAGAAGAAAGAAGACAGAGGTAGAGATTGAGAAGCAGAAAAAGAAAAAGAAGAACAAGAACAAGAGAGAAAGATGAAGAAGAAGAAGAAGAAGAAGAGAGAGAGAGATGAAGAAGCAGAAGATTATACCATCTTGAAGGATCAACCTCAAAACAAAGACACCTTTCAAGGGCGCTTCGAAGGCTTCTCTCCGCCCTCCTCCTTCCATGTCCCGCAAAGATCCTCGTGACCTTCTCTTTCCCTTCCCTGTTGTCAGCCTCCGTAAGTTCCTTATAGGATTATCCATGTGGCTATCAGGAGGGATTCACAACAGAGACCTTTAAGCGGAAATCTACTTTGTTGATTTGTATTCTACCTAAATTTAATTCTACATGAGGGCCGCTGTTGAGGTTGATTTGCTTGTGTTTGGTTTATAACTGACATGACTTGTATTTCCTTTGTTCCTCTTTGTGCTCATAATTATCAATGTTATTTTCATTATCTTTATTGTCATTATCGTCATAATTGTTATTTTTTTTATTATTTTCACAGTGCTATTATTATGAATATCGGAATTATCATTATTATTATGAAAATTATTACTATTATCATTAACATTATCATTATTATTACCACTGTTCTTATTGTTGTTGTTGCTAATGGATTTATCTCTGTTAATCTAATTGATATCGTTATTATTATCATTGATATCATCAGAACAACAACATAAAAAATAACAATTATGACGATAATCATAGCATTGATATTTATGAGTACAAGTCAATCGAACTTGCATGTACATGTATATGTACACACACACACACACACACACACACACACACACACACACACACACACACACACACACATATATATATATATATATGTATATATATATATATATATATATCTTTTTCTCTATTTATCTATCTATAAATGTATATGTATATATTTATATAGATTTATGTCTTCTTTTATAACGTATTACTGAAAAAAAAAATGTATCACCGAAGTCCAACTGTATTATATTTCGAAGGTTAAGATTACATCTGCCTTGATTTTCCTCTTCTTTCCAATTCAAGAGATTAAAAGCACTTTTTTCGCTCTCATTCTTCATATATCGCAATCCACTTCTTCCATTTCTTAATATCAGACAAGGTGCGAGGAACTCATTGACTCATGACAAACACTCTTTCCAAGTAACATGTATGTTACTTGAGCCAAGATCTGCTCGAACAGTTCTATGAATCAACATCATTCATGCTTACGAAGTGAACTCCATAATCAAATACAACGCAGTTAATTCATAAACAGAAATCCTTCTGACAAATATCGAAAAGTTATAAATGAAAATAAATAATCCTATTCATCAGAAACGCGTGACGGTGATGATGTTGAGAGTTATTGAATAATAATTGTTAATTTTTGATTATGTTACTTGTATAGGGATTTTATTCGTGGCTTGTGTGTTTTTCTTCTTACGGATACTCGTTATGGTTATTAGCTTCACTATTATTCATACGATCATTATTCCTATTGCTGGTGAGTCCACAGGTCATCAAAAAGATATTACGAGGTAAATATATCGAGTGAAACTTACTTATATAATTTTGCTGAAATTTAGAGTTTAGCAAAATAGCAGGGACAAATTATTCTTAAAAGTGTAATATTTTGAAGTAATATTTAGCGAAAAAGAATTATACATACTGTAATTTAAGATATATGATGTGTAAATTTACTGAAAACTTTTATAT
>BOPN01001298.1:40000-47500 GCA_017312705.2 Penaeus japonicus
AGGATAAATGAAATTATAATTTTAACAAAGCCCGTTTCCGGACAGTTTTATAGCTTATAAAGTCAGTGCAAAATTGGGTTTTAGTTTTAATTAGCCGGTCAGTCACCTGCCTTTATAAAATTTAGGATTTGTATATATATATATATATATATATATGTGTGTGTGTGTGTGTGTGTACACATATATATTTGTGTGTGTCTGTGTGTGTATGTGTATATTTATTTATTTATTTATATACATATATGTATTTATGTATCTAACTATCTATCTATAGATCTGTCTATATATGTTGTTGTGTGTATGTCTTTTTAGGAATACCCAATTAACCCTTGAATAGAAGTCTTCGTTGCAAAAAATGACACTTCCACCTCAATAACTTTTCACTTTTAACATTGCGTATTGCGGAGGCACGACCGCGATCAAGGAAGACTCGAGAAAACGCGAGAGATGGAGGGAGAGGAAGATCGCCTTTGCCAAGAACCCCGTTAGTCTCGTGGGAACATGTGTTTCGGTGCGAGAGCTTGCGATCACGGTTTATGACAGCGGTTGTCACTGCCAACGCCATGACACTTGCTTTTTTATGACAGCGTAGGGATCTCTCCGCTATGCTGGGAACTGTCAAGTGGTCAACCCTTCTCTTGACGGGGGTTTGGGGTTGTTGCTGACCGAGGGGTTGATGGTGATGTGGGTGATGTGGTGCCTTTATTTATTGTGTATCTCTCTCTTTCTCTCTCTCTCTCTCTCTTTCTCTCTCTTTCTCTCTCTCTCTCTCTCTCTCTCTCTCTCTCTCTCTCTCTCTCTCTCTGCCTCATTCTCTCCTCTCATTCTCTTCCCTCCTTCCCTCTCCTCTCCTCTCCTCCCCTCTCTCCCCCCCTCCCCCCCCTCCAAGATCCCAAATCGCAGCCACTTACGAGCATCATTTTCCCCACCGCGGTCGATGGCGCTCGTTGCTCACAAGTGCCACAGTTCGACCGCGACCATAGACGGGCGACGCTGACAAGGCTGGCCCTCCGAGACAGGCGGCAGCGGTGGCTCTGCGGTGGAGCGCCAAGGGCCTTCCGTTTGCTGTGACTAACGCCTGAAGAAGGTTGGCATGGGGTGGCTGCCGCTCCTAGCTCGCTTTGCGATCGTCGCTTGTTTTCATCTGGACGGCTCTGTTTTTTTGTTTTGTTTCTTTGGATAGTCGGATAGTTTGTTGTTCTTTGTGTGTGTGATAGAACGCATTCGTATTCACAGCATTAAATATATATATATATATATATATATATTATATATATACATATACATATATATATATATATATATATATATATATATATATATATATATATATATATATATATATATATTTATATATATATATACATATATATATATATATATATATATATATATATATATACACGTATATATATATATATATATATATATATATATATATATATATACATATATATATATATATATATATATATATATATATATATATATACGTGTATATATATATATATATATATATATATATATATATATATATATATATATATATATATATATATATATATATATATATATATATATATATATATATGTATATACACACACACACACACACACACACACACACACACACACTCACACACACACTCTCACACACAGACACACATCTGTATCTTGAAATCATATCGACTACTTTCTTTATCACAGCCGGTCGTAGGGCCTATAATTCCTAGTTTTGACACGAAAATCCCTCATTCTCAATCTGCTCCATGGCCAACAACAGAGCATCGGTAAGTGTGATAGTGTGATATTTATTTACCTTTATAACATTATTAATGGCTTCAGTTATTATGCATAATATTAGATTGTCTTACAATTTCACGATTCATGTATAAGATTTTTTTCGACCAACCGGCTTTTCCGTCAAAGGACGCTTGAAATTGCTAGTCATTCTTGTCTGCAATTTCATCTGATTTAATGTGATATTAAGTCAGTCTTTTGTATTTTTGTAATGCAATTATAAGGTTTTGCCCCATCCGTTTGGATCTGATGATCACTGTACTTCAAATTTACACAAATATTACAATTTGTATAATTCATGATTTCATCTCTTTTATTTACAATTACTAACCCTTATGATTGAAATTAATTTGAATTAGTATTGCGAGACTACAAAACTCATTTTATATTGGAATAATGTTCCTTTAAGTCTTGGCTTAATGATTAATGACTATATACTTTCTTGTTGTAATCGTTATTCTTCTTCTTCAAGCCGAGTCAGGACCTGACGCCTCTGAAGCCAGCCCGATCTCCACCAACACACCGCAACAAATCTAGCACCTTGCACCCAACAGCCAAAGCCAGGCTTTCAAAGGTTTGCCTCTGTCTTCCTCTTTGACGCTTTCCTTCGATTTTTCCCTCTATCACAAGCTTTTCCAGACCATCTTTTCTGATCACATGACTTATAAAAACATTTAACATTTCTGCTGCTTCCAATCTTTTTTTACTGTTTTTGTTGTTGCTTTCGCAACCATACAACGCAGTTGACCACACATAGCATTGTAAAAGTCTGATTTTCAATTCTGTATTTAGTTTCTTGTCTGTGAAGAGGTTTTTTCTTATCCATAAATGCTTTTTTCGCCACGACTATTCTTTTTCGAATTTCTTTGTCGCTTCTGCAGTCCGACGTTACAATACTGCCAAAGTAGTCGAAATGTTCAGTTTGTTCTAATACTTCTCCGTTTAGAAGGATTTCACTTTTCGGGGTTATTGGCTTTTTGGTCATAACCATAATCTTTGTTTTCTTGTTGTTGGTAAAGAGGCCTCTTTTTTCGCTTTCTCTCTGTAAGGATGTCATCAATTTCTGAAGATCTTAGTTATTATTAGCAATCAAGACAGTATCGTCTGCGTACCTGATGTTGATGATCGGCCACCCATTAATCTTAAAGTTCTCTGTCTGAATCATTTGACGCATAATATTCTCGGCATAAAGCGAAAAATGGTCAGGTGACAAAACACATCCTTGCCGTACACCGCGGTTAATAGGAGCCCAATTACTTAGTTTCCTTTTATCGAAATGGCAGTTACTTGTTCTTTGCAGAGGTTGTTCAGCATCATCCAGAAGGATGTCATGCTTGACTCGATCGAAGGTCTTCTCGTAATCAATAAAAGCCAAGTGGACGTCTTTCTGCATTTCAATTGACCTTTCACCAATTAATCTAAGCACAAATATTGCATTTTGAGTACCGCAGTCTTTTCTAAAACCAAACTGCTCCTCCTTAATTTCTGGAAGAAGTTTATTTCGGATTCGCCTCATTATTACTCTCAAGATTAGCTTTATGATTTGGCTCATAAGACTAATTAGCCGATAGTTACCACATTCAAGGAAGTCACCTTTTTTTCGGAAGTGGGATGAACACAGACTCTTTCATTTGTTTCGGTATTATACCGGATTCGTAAATTTTGTTGGTTAGTAAGCTTAGTTTTCTAATACTTATTTCTTTGCAAACAGTTTAAAATTCTGTAGTGATGTTGTCATTGCCAGCTGATTTTTCAAATTTCATTTCTTTAAGAGCAGCTTCTATTTCTGTTTCAAGAATTATAACATATAAAGTTGTGTTATTATTAAATAGTTCACCAATATATTCCGTCCATCTGTCCAAAACGTCTTGTTCCATAACAACTTTATCGTCTTTGTTTTTCAAATCAGTATTGGCTGGCCGGCTTTTTCTTGCCATGCATTTGATTTTTGAGTACATTAGTCGCATGTTTTTCTTTTCAAGATCTTCAAATTCTATGCATTGTGATTCTATTCATTCTTCTTTGGCTTTTCTGCATTCAACTATGATTCGTTTGCTTTGTATTTGACAGAATTCTTGTTTTCGATTGCTCTTTCATCCATTTTTGTCTATTTTCCTCTTCTTCTTTGGTAGTACCATTTCAGCAGCGCTATTTAAGGTTCGTTCCAGCTGGCACCAATCGTCTTCTGCTGTTGTTTCAGTAGATGGTTGACCTCAAGTTGTTCAAAACGGATTTTTACTTCAACGAAATACTGACTTCGGATGTTTGTATTATTCCTTAACAGGCTCACGTCAACAAAAACTTTTATTTCCTCTCTCTTTACTTGTTTCATCTTACAGATAATTTTAGTCAGAAGTTTGTGATCGCTATTGAAGTCTGCTCCTGGGTATACTTTGCAAGATTTTACTGCGTTTCTGCACCGATGGTTTATAAGCATAAAATAAATTTAGTTCCTTGCTTGTTTATCAGGACTTATCCAGGTGCATCGACGTCTCTTGTGTTCTTTGAACCAGGTGTTCATAACAGTAAGCTTAAGTCCTTCGCACCATTCAACCAGTGAGTTTCCACGATCGTTCCTGGTCCCAAGCCCGTAAGGCCCGACACTCGAACCTTGTCTACCTTCTCCGATTTTGGCGTTGAGGTCACCCATGACTATTTTCACTTCTGTTGATTTGCAAATGAACATATCTTGGTCTAGTTGTTCGTAGAATGCATTTATCTCGACTGCGTGGGTGCATAAGCTTGGATGATATTGATGTCAACTGGAGTTCCCTTTAGCTTAATTGCCATAATGCGATCCGATATGGTCCAACAGCCAATGGGAGATTTCGCGGTGTCTTGTTTCAGGATAATCCCTTCACCATTTGAATGATCTTGAGCACCGGAGTGCATGATTATATGGTCGGAGGTGAAGCGTCAGTTGCCAGTCCATCTTGTTTCACAGACGCCTAGAATATCAAGACCTAGTATTTGAAATTCTTTTAAGTTTTCTAGTTGACCTGATATAAAAAGAGTTCTTACATTCCAGGTACCAATTTTAATTGCCCTTTTCTTCGTTTTAATTGCAACAACAGTAGCTTGATGACGGTCAGGATAGCCCTGCTGACCAGCTACATTCTGACCGAGCAAACGTCCACTGGGGGATCGCACAGTGGCCATATTTACGCTGTTCAGGATTTGTCCTTTTGGCTTCTTTTGCATGATTGTACAAGGGAAAAGTTCTGGAGTAGTTTCTCGTTGCTTTTTCCAGCAGCAGTAGTCTTCACAAGACTGGTGACCCTGGTCAGTGTCTCTAACTGGAGAGATCCTTTGCCCAGCGTCTATAGAGGAGAAGTCATGAACTGAAACTGTCTGTTTGTCTTCTCTCCATGCACCACCTGTCTTACTGTGGCTTCACCGTGACCCTGGCCGGGAGTCTTAGAAGTTACTATGCCTTGCCCAAGGACATACCTCAAAAGACTAGAGGACCCAAGGAGACGTCTCACTGCTCCTTTGGTAGCGGACCTCTGAGGAGGTCTAGCTTACCCCTCTAGGGATAATCGTTATCATATATTAGATGTGAATTTGAACACTGCCTTTACTGTTTTTTTTCCACAGAAGATGAGTGTTTAACACTCGAAAGGTTTGGTGCCATTTCTGAATAAAGAAGCAAATGAAGACCTTTTCTGGAGATATTTCTTTTGGCAACATTGATCCTAAGGGTTATAATCAGCCTCCGCTTCCCAGTTGGAAGTTCCACAGCCAATATCATCAGAAGAAATTATGGTAATCAAGTGTTAATGTATATAGAAACTTTAATTTACAGTGAAAAAAATAAACAAAAAAGACATTATTTTTGAGAGAATAAAAAAAAAAGAAAAAAGTCTGATACCTAAATTTCTGAGATTTAAATTGTCATAATAATAATGGTAGGTCTATTAAGATTTTCCAGAGCAAACTCAATAAAACAAAACAAAATTAATAAAATACAATAACCATAAGAGTAGAATTTTAGAGCTGAATTAGTACGGTCCACTTTATTGATTTTCATGATTTAAGATCTTGTAAGGAGAGTTTGAATTTGAATTCCTTGAAGATTAATTTAGGCCTAAATAAAGTCGGGAAGACTCTTGATCCAAATAAAGTTGTGTTTACCCATTCGGATGTTAATTCATCTCAAAATTTAAAAATCTTAACTAGCCTTTTACACTACATTTCTCACCTATCTATTAGTTCTTTGAGAAATTAATCAGATCATTAAATCACCACAAACCTTCAAATATTTTTCCGGAAATCAATGATCATCTGAAACCAGTTACCAAAATATTAGCATTTTCTTTGTATTACTCTTATCAAATAGAAAAACCAGACGATGGCATAGGTGACTCAGGCCTTAAAGAATTAGCGGAAAATAAGGACGACGTTATCTCAAAACCAGATAAGGGTATTATTCTGATTAATAAAGTAGGTTACATAAGTAAAATTGAAGATATTTTGGAAGTCGGAAGATTGAGTTAAGAGAGACGAGACGAGACTACAGATGATACAACGTTTCCTTCCATTTTTCCATCTAGATTCAGACCAGGTATTTTGCTTGGACTCTAACAGATTCACAAGACCAATATCCCCCATAACCTATGATTATGCTATCCTAAATACCTTGATTATTTTGCTCACAAGATACCCAAAGAGTTGTAAGTCAGTATTTTTTTTTCACATGACCATGACTTTTCAATATTATATAAATAAAAAATATTATAAATGTGGTTTGATGACGATGGTTCTATGCCATATTCATGTTTGGGGCTCGGCAATAATGTGTGAGGAGTGGTGAGCTCATAACCGAAATGATGAGAACAAGCCATTTTGCTAAACACACAAACCCGTCAAGGCCACCGCTCCGAGGCGGCCTCCGCTTATTCACGCACACATACTCGTCACCGCGGGTCATACAGTTCATTGTAATCCAATTTTGTGTACATTAGTGTGTAAATAAACAGAAATATGAATGAATGATGATAAAATGAAAGAAAATTTCAGGAAAATTACGTAAAAAATAGTACTGGTAGATTTGAATATCTATGAATTTTCTTAGATAGGTATACATTTTGGACGATTTTTTTCAGAACAGCAAAATAAATATATTTATATGTACCTATCATAAGCAATTTAAGATATTAAAAATATATTACATATTTGAAAGTGAAGAAAACCGAACCGTTTTTCTCACTCCATTCTAATGTAACAAGCGTACCACCCGCCCAATGCTTCACGTCAACTGCTCCGTTTAAACATGTTTGGTCCCTGATTGGCTAAACATTTCTTATAGGCTAGAGCAGTTCCCCATAATGATAATAACTGAAAATACACAAATCATTATAAACTCCTGCAGACAATTTTTTGCCAGTTGCTCAAGCGACTTCCAAGAGGAAAAAATAATTAAAGAAATGCACAACCGTTCATTCTAACAGTTGTCATATCGCGTAAGCGCTCATTCAGAGGTGCTAAATCCCGCAGAAAGAAACATCTGGATAAGGTACGTGTGCTTTGTAATGCCAGTACTCCAAACGGAAGTTTCCCACCGACTGCCAACATTAGTTCTCCCTCAGAGCCTCTCCGTGGGACCTTCAGGGACTACCCCCGTTCCTCAGCTTGGACCGCCTGATGATGACGGTGTACTAGACATGGTCGTATCGTTTGATGGTGCATGAGAGAAACGCG
>BOPN01001298.1:120000-122500 GCA_017312705.2 Penaeus japonicus
TATGTTATAAGCCCAATATTATTGTTAGACTCACATCTATCAAATTAGTGATTTGTTGTTGCACATCCATGCTCAGTAGTTCAAGCTATCTTATTGATAAAGTTGCAATTTACGCCGGACAAAATCTCACTTGTATTTTACATTGTATTGTGGAATCCATGCATTTAATCACACTTTAACTATCACAGCGATATTCTAATTGCATGAAATACCAGGATCATAGTTACTATCATAATCATTACTGTGACACACTGTACAAAGCTGAGATATACCAAATTTTACCATATTTTACTATGCCATTCGATCAAATAAAAAAATGGTGAATCATTTGAGATCCTTTACGTATCGTAATCGTACAATAATTTCATTCTCATGTATAACAAATATCAGCTATTAAGATCATATTCATACACCATTCTACCATAGAGATATGAGGTATTTTGCTATATTGGACCAATCATCCCCCCAAAAAAATGTATTATAATCTACAAAATCAGACAGATAGACAGTTTTTTTTTCTCTCATCATCGACTAAATACAGAATTCAAATCTGCTTCTCTGTGATATCTCTTGCCTCTTGTCCCTAGACTTGACATCAGAAGGTACTTTTGCAATATACAGTCTACTGAAGAAACGTTCATTAGGAAGTTGGATAACTATTATAAATAAGCAGTCTTGCTGCATTCAGTGTATATATGTAATGCTGTTATTGTTACAAGAAAAGTTAAGAGAGCCAAAAACAGGGTCGTTTCAAATCTCCGTTGTATTTCATGACATATGACTAAATAAAATGTATCTTTCACCATACTTTAGTGCTAAAAAACAGACAACAATGTATTCTGCTTTTCCGAAATGTCATGAATATGGTTGTAACATTGTGGTTTTAAAATACTTTTTTAAATGATAGTAGTAATCATGAAAATACTAACAGCAACAGTAATGATGATAATGATAATGATATAAATGCTAATAACAATAATAATAACAATGATAATAATAATAATAATAAGTGATGATAATAACAATAACAATGATGATGATAAAAAAATAATAATGATAATAATTAAGGTAATGATGATGATTATGATAATAGTCATGATAATAACAATGATAATAATGATAATGACAATGAAAATGTTAATAGTAATGATACTGTCAGTGTTGTTATTATTGTTATCATTATCATAGCTATTATCATTATCAATACCATTATCATTGTTATTGATATCATTAAATTAATATCATCATTTTCCATTATTTCTAGTAATATCATTATCATTGTTATTATTGCCATTATCATTACCCTCATTATTATCATCTTCATCACCATCACCATTATCATGATTATCATCATGATAATGATGGCAGCAGGAGCAGTAGCTTGTGCAGTACATGTGTATTCGTAAATCTAGAGCTGTTTTTCGTGGTATTCAGTAGTTACGTCGGGACATCGCCACCTTCGAAGACCACCTCGCTCTCTGTACTCGTTACGTCCGGCCGTTTGCACTCTTTTTGTAAGCTTGTATGTTAATAATTAGATCTTTAATTAAGGGTTATAAGATCACAGGTCTTGAAATTCACAATCTTAAGGATTTTTTTCTCCATTTTCTCATGTAACATAATCTCCTTGTCTAACCCGTTCTTCACAGAGGGTAACGGGGAGGAGGAGAGAGAGAGAAAAAAACATGGAAACGGCTGGAAAGAAAAGACCAGAACTGATATGGTGCCACACGTGCAGAACTCATATCATTGCGAGGAAAGGAACTTCATAGGTAATACGATCATCACAAAGAAGAAAAAACTCTTCGGTTTCAACAATGAGGCTGATTTTGCCGACTTTACGGCCATATTACTCGTACCCAAAGTGCTGCAAGATGATAGGTACTGCTGCTGTAGCCTGAAAAGAAAAGAACGGAAATCTGGAAAAAAAAAACTTCTATTGAAGTCTTATAGCAGAGAAGTGATTGTTCTGTTAGTGGATACCTGTACAAAAAAAAAAAAAAAAAAAAAAAAAAATCGTCTTACGTACTCTGATTGCCTGATAGCCTTTGCTGGTTCACTTAGGCCAAGGTAAGAAATGCTGGTTGGTTTATCATTTTGAATAGCAGTGATAGGTTATTTTGAATGATCTTGTATCGCTTTAACACTATTAGGTTGAGACTCGCCAAAGCGGAAAAGCACTGTATATTAACCTTCATGTGCTTTGTATAGCCAAATGGCGAACTTTAAGGGCCACACTATTTCTCCATATTCAGCATCTCAGCAAACGGTTACGGGTGTGAGGTAAATGGCGCTGGTCAAATTTCATGGGCCTCGAGCTAGCCTCACCGGAAACAATGGGTTGCTTTACTCTCTCTGTCCATTTTTTAATTAATGATTTTTATTTAGATCACTAAGGCACGAATACAGATATTTAGTGGCGCGTTTCTTCGAAGCGCGGGGCTGTGCAAATAATGCAATTCATTGTAATCCCCGATACGATAGTTGGCAACTGGCCAAA
>BOPN01001298.1:170000-173807 GCA_017312705.2 Penaeus japonicus
ATATATATATACACATATATATATATATATATATATATATATATATATACATATATATATATATATATATATACATATATATACATATATATATATATATATATTTATATATATATATATATATATATATATATATATATATATATATATATATATATATGAAACCCAGCGTGAGATTTCAGCCGTTGCATTGCCGGTCTAAGCCCGGATAAATAGGAGGGTTGTGTCAGGAAGAGCATCAGTAAAACTCTGACCAATACTACGATGCGGATCACAAGTGAGAGCACCATACAGATCGGTCGCTGCCCAGGTTAACAACGACCGCCACCGGCTCTATTTGTGTCCAATAAGGCCGGTGGACAGTACGTGACTGTTGGGAGAAGGAGAAAGGAGGAGGAAGAAGATTGACAGAACACGATAAATCGAAAGCAATGAAAGAAAGTTAAATCAGCAGAGATAAATTAAGATTCACTACAAGTATTGCTATGGCTGGTAAGGAGAACTTGTGACACAAATGGAAAGAATAGATATTCTCTATGTGGAAAGTAAATAACGGAACTGACAAAGCGAGGCTGATTGGCGGGAGGTGCAGACTGAACCTCCTCATCAGGATCGAAGAGAAGGAAAAAGCAGGTATTGGGTTAATAGTTAAGGAAAAGTATATCAACACATACTGGAAGTGAATAGGGTATTAGATAGAGCAATTAACCTGAAGATGGATGTAGAAAGGATCCAAATAAATGTGATCAGTGTATATGCCCCACAGGTGGGTTGTGAGATGGAGGAAAAGGAGTTCTGGACGAGGTGGATGAAATGATATAGAACATCACAGAGAGGAGAGAATTATTATTGGAATAGACTTCAATGGCTATATTGGAGAAGAAAATAATGGGGTCGAGGAGGTGATAGGCAAATAATGGCGTGGGAGAGAGGAATGCAGAGGGGTAGATGATTATTAAGTGGGCAAAAAGGATGGAGATGGCACTAGTGAATATATACTTTAATAAGAAGGAAGAGCACAGAGCAAGCAGATAGACTTTATACTATGTAGGAGATGTAACTTGCGAGGGGGTGCAATAAGACAGGATAGAGTGTTAGCTGGAAAGTTAAATCCGAAAGTGAAGGCAACCAGAAAACTGAGGGCGGAACCTAGGATCAAATGGTGGAAACTAAAGGAGGAGGAGTACAGTACAGCATTTGTACAGGAAGTGAGCCAAGTCTTTGCAGGGAGGGAGGAGATCAGGTGGGAGGAAATCTCTCTCAGAAACAGGGGCTGAAAAGCCAAATGTGTACTTGAGTTTGACATCAGGAAGAAAGAAAAAAATACAAGGGAAAACTAGTGCAAAGATATTATAAAGAAAGCAAACAAAACTAAATTTAGGACAGACTTGGGGATGAGAAGAAAGCCATCAGGACTACAGGGTTGCAGTTATCAAAGAAGAATTTAATAAGGCAAGAAAGGAAAATACATATGAACAGTTATATGAGAAGTTATATGCTAGAGAAGGAGAGAAAGACCTATACAGACTAGCGAGACAGAGGGAGAGAGATGGGAGAGATATACAGCATGTTAAGATGATAAAGGATGCAGACAGAAATATACTGACGAGGGAAGGAAATGCAGTATACTGATGGAAGGAATACTTTGAGGACCTCATTAACATTGAAAATGAAAGGGAAAGAAGGTTAGAAGAGGTATAGGATCTAAATCAGGAAGTACCAAGGATCAGCAGAGAAGAGGTGAGGAAGGCCTTGGGGAAGATGAAGGGGGGCAAAGCAATAGCACCGGATAAGATACCAGTGGAAGCATGAAAGAGCTTAGGGGAGATGGCAGTGGGTTGGTTACCTAGACTGTCCAATGAGATCTTGGAAGGAGGGAGGATGCCAGATAAGTGGAATAAGATTTATTAGTGCCAATTTTCAAGAACAAGGGAGATGTACAAAATTCTAGTAACTATAGGGGGATAAAACTATTGTACCATGCAATGAAGATATAGGAAAGAGTTGTAGAAGCGAGACTGCGGAGAGCTGCGAGGATCAGTTGAGAACAGTTTGGATTCATGCCAGGGTTAGAAGCACAACAGATGCAATTTTTGCACTTAGGATGTTGATGTAAAAGTACAGGGAAGGACAGAGGTAGCTGCATTGTGTGTTTATTGATTTTGAAAAGGCTTACGATCGGGTTAGAGAAGAGCTATGAGGATTTCGGCAGTATCAGGTGGGGGGTGGGGGTGGGACTTCACCAGGGATCGGCTCTGACAGACAGACTGACTGATGGGGTAAGACGGGAGGCCCCACAAGCTATGCTGTTTGCTGTTGATTTAGTAATATGTTCCGAAAGCCGAGTGGAAGTGGAGACAGAGCTGGAAAGATGGAGGTATGCACTAGAGAGGAGGGGACTGAAAGTGAGCAGGACCAAGACTGAGTACGTGTGTCTGAATGGCTACAAGGAGGGCAGGTGGCAAAGGTAGAAGAATTCAGGCACTTGTAATGGAGACTGCGGTAAGGAAATAAAGAAGAGAGTGCAAGCGAGTTGGAATGGATGGAGGAAGGCTGCAGCAGTCATATGTGATGGGAGGGTGTCTGCAAGAACTAAGGGAAAATTTATAAAACTTAAGTTCGTCTTGCCATGCTGTACAGAATAGAAACCATTCCAATGACAAAGAGGCAGGAAGCGGAGATGGAAGTAAATAAACTAAAAATATTAAGACTTTCCCTGGGTGTGACGAGGGTAGATAAAATCCAAAACAAGTATATTAGAGGGACAGCATATGTGCGGCAATTTGGGGAAAAGGCACAGGAAGCAAGGCTGAGGTGGTTTGGACATGTTAGGAGGAGTGATGAGGATTATGTGGGGAGTAGGATGCTGGATATGGAGGTACCCGGAAGGAGGAAGAGAGGGAGACCAAAGAGAAGGTACATGGATGCTATAAAGGAAGACATGGAAGCAGTAGGTGTGACTGAGGAATGCGCAGAAGACCAAGCGCGTTGGAGACAGATGATCCGCTGTGGTGACCCCTAAATAGGAGCAGCCGAAATGAAAAGAAGAAAAAGAATATATATATATATATATATATATATATATATATATATATATATATATATATATATATGCACATATGTGCGCATGTGCGTGTGAATGCGTTTGTGTATGTGTGTATGTATGTATATATATGTGTGCGTGTGTGATTGTGTGTGGGTGTGCGCGCGCGTGCATGTGTGCGTGCGTGCGTGTGCAGAGTTGGGACATAGCACAAATAAAAAGTTCGCTCCTCAACACTATCGCTCCCCTGACAAGTGTAAAAGAAAAATGTTTCAGCTTGCAAGAACACACACAAAAAAGCCTCGTCCCCAATAACAGGAAGCCAAAAGGCATAACGGAACAGCCTCTCTTCGCTGCCAATGGATATTTCGAAAAGCGACGGAGCTCTATTAGTGCATGAAAGACTTCAGAATATTTTTGAAAGTATCAGTCTTTTTTGGCGAGAGTCCTGATTCTTTCTTTTAACTTTGTTTTCCTTTTTCCATTCTAGAGCTCAGTAAACGGGAGAAAGAAAATGGAAGTGGTACGAACCCCATAACTTCAATAAAAGCTGTACTATTTAATTGCGTTCTAAAGGAAAAAGTATACACACACACACAAACACACACACACACACATGTATATATATATATACACATATATATATATATATATATATATATATATATATATATATATATATATAGAGAGAGAGAGAGAGAGAGAGAGAGAGAGAGAGAGAGAGAGAGAGAGAGAGAGAGAGAGAGAGAGAGAGAGAGAGAGAG
>BOPN01001298.1:181096-183596 GCA_017312705.2 Penaeus japonicus
TATATATATATGTATGTATGTATGTATGTATACTGTACACACACATACATACTGTTTATGCAGACTCGCAGGCATGTAAAAAGAAAAAAAGAAAAAAGAAAAAAAAAATCTAACCAAAAATAAATATCACATACAAGGTCTGAAGTAATTAGGTTCTTTGATATATGGCAAGGCTCTCGCACGTCTCATTTCGGAACATCAAGGAATTTTGTAATGGACATGTAAATAGTATTCACCTTTGTAGGTAATTATGTCCAACGGTATTTCGGGCGCTTTTTCACACACACACACACACGCACACATATATGTATGTGTGTGTGTGTGTGTGTGCAAAGAAAGACAGAGAGAGAGTGAGAGAGATGCAAATACATATGAAAGAGGATGAGAGATTGCATGCATTTCGGGAGGGGAATCTTAAAAGAAAGAGCCATTTCACCTGTGCTAGAAATTCACCCTTTCTATCACTAATGTGTATATATGCATAAATTCATGTATGTAAAATGGCAGAGGAAAACTGTGAAGAGAGGAGAAAGACGAATAATAGCAATAAGAAATATCTCAAAATGTTCTCACACTCCTATTTCGCTGTACTGCAGACAGTCCGCATTTCAAAATTTAAAATTCAAAGTTCTGTCACCCAGGAGTGTTAAGACACGACACGAACAAACAAGCTATGGACTGGAGAGCCATTCTTCGCATATGATATTTAAAGCCAATTACTACAAGAATGTTGCTTGGGATGTCTGTATGCCCTTTTGAATTGGCATGACAAAAAGGAAACAAAAGATTGTGTTTGTAGAATAGAAATGTATTGAAAATCTAAAAAAAAAAAAAATGCAAGTGAAAAATCATCTGGAAAAACTATGGTGTGTAATGCAGTCAAATCAGTCAGAAAAAAATAACACATAAAGATGGACTATCGTGTCTGTGAACCAAATAAGGTCATAAAAAGGTGAAGCCTCGGGCGAAAGCACATAAAAATAGATATCAGGGAACTTGGAAAAGAACTTTGTTTCAATTCAGTATATTTTAAGAATTGCAAAGCATAATACATTATGCAAATGTACAAATAGATGAAAGTGTTCATATTGAAACCTAACTATTGTTTCTAATATAATAACTATTTTACTTTTTTAATTCAGTCCCAATAATAATCGCTATCAGTTTGATTCCAAGGCTAAAAAAATTTGTTTCCTTAACATCATGTCACGTTTTCTTAGTTGATTATCATTATGCATGTTACTACGATGATGCAAAAGATACTATGTGATAGATAAAGTTTCGTAAAAAGATCCACCAAAGAGATAGATTAGGCGTGATAGCGTGTACTTCAACTTCGCGAGTAGATTCCTAATAATGACTGCATATGCATGCCCATGTCATAAAGCGTAGGTATCACCTGAATGATTGTGGTATGAGTGTGGTTGACTGGCCTTGAAATAGCCTCAGTGAAGAGGAGCCAAGGACAATGTACTAATAAAGTCGCGCTGATTCAGCAAATAACTGAGATTTGGAGTTGAATGCTAACCATCAAGGAAGAGACACAATTATTTTATGCTGTATCTGCGCTTATTAAAATTAGTTATGCGAATTCTAAATCGAAAGAATTATTCAAATAAAAAAAAGAGAAGTAAAACAGCTTACTTTAATGAGATAAGAGTGACAAGCACGGCTGTTCCTGTTAATATTCTTATTTCTGCCTAAAAGCATATCGCAACCTTTCAGAGCAGCTGGCCTTGTTTTTCCTCCTGCGGTGAGACCAAGTGTTTTCTCATATGCTTATCATAGAACTAATGCTCAACATCTGATATCACATCGATATTGATATCTGCTCGATATACATCTAATATATCTCTGGCATACACGAGGAAGCCCCTGCATGATTGTTCAATGTACATTCTTAAAAAAAAAAAAAACAATAAATAAAATACCTACGAGGTATTTATGTACAGATAAATAGCTACCTTGAGAAATATGTACCTTTAGCGCCATGCATTTCTACCAGTTCAGCAATCTAAGCGAACAAAGTGTTTTCGCTTTTTTTGCTTTCGCTTCACGACTGGAAATTCGAGGCGCGCTGTTTGTCAGCTGGAGCAGCCTGGCGCCGAAATGCCCGAGAGAATATTTGCGTGAGGTTTGCATCGCCGTAGACGAGACCGGCTCTGACGGGCAAATCAGGCTTCCGCTTTATATCTCACTGATTGCAGAATATGGACTGGGGATCTGATACAGAGATCGACGTCTGTATCGTTTAGTGAATGTCTGTATTCGATATGTTTTGTATCGTATAAAGTGAACTCCTAGCCACATACTTGCATATTTCAAGATGAAATTAGTAATCATACCTGACGCATTTTCGTAAATATGCATGTAAGATGACTTTCTGCCAAATATCATTTCAGTACTTATCAAGAATGTTGTACGAACCTGACCTTTAGGTTATACATACATACATATATATATATATATATATATATATATATATATATATATTTAAACA
>BOPN01001298.1:203596-208596 GCA_017312705.2 Penaeus japonicus
AACATATCCGAAATATAATTTTGTTGACTAAAAAGCTTCAGCAAACATCATAGGACAGGAGTCTTCAAAGTCTAGAGCTTGTAATTAGTGGGTCACTGCGTTTTATGAATAGATGATAATAAATGAATGAGTAATTTATATGGAATGAAATAAAATATACAGATGATAAAAGTTGGTAACAAAAATAAAACATTTTCGCATTGGGATTCCGCCGACCATCACAAGGGGTTCTGCGAGACTGTTGAATAATGATGTGCTCTGACAAAATGTTAATTCTTAATTCCTACTCAACACATCACAAACACTTTCCAGACACCAACATACTCGTACGTGTCAGTCAGCACAATGTAAATAGTAATGATAGAGAATAATGCATAGAATTAAGAAAAGTGCATGTGTGTCAGTCAATAATTCGGTCAAGAATTTCTCTGATACGCAAAGGAAAATAAGCCCATGTGTCACACTGAAGGTAAATCTTAACATTATTGACTTATTAGTGTGAACTTTCTTAAGATGCAATTATATATTCCATATGAATTGTATTGCTGAAGAACTTTTCTTTAGAAAATAATATATACATTTGCATACTACATTCCTTGGTATATGAAAAAAATAAATAAATAAATAAAATACAGGGGCTCCTTCAAGGTGCAAAGGTTCGTAATCACTGGCGTAGACATTGCTGATTGGTGCACAAAACTGTCCAACTGGAGCCCGCGGGAATCACATGCAAACTATGTCGCGATTAAAAAAGTTTAAAAACACTGTCGCAGAAGAACGCAAATTAAACCTTTAAAAGCGTGTTGGATTTTCGGCGCCTTACTAAAAACGTCTTTAATCTGTTGGATGGATGCGCTTCTTTCGTGATAGAGATGGATTTGTTTGCTCTTCAAAATTAACATTCCAGAGTCCGACTCATTACGATGAGGGAATGTGTGAGAGACAAAGATAAAAGTTGAATGAGAATGAGCAATTTCGCAACGCTATAGATGCGAATGACACTTTTCGAATGGCATCTTTATCAGAATTACTTATAATTTGAAACGTGTCAATTACATCTACAATTGTGATATATATATATATATATATATATATATATATATATATATATATATATATATATATATATATATATATATATTTGTATGTATACACACACACATATATATATATATATATATATACATATATATATATATATATATATATATATATATATATATATATATATACATATAATACATATATATATATATATATATATATATATATATATATATATATATATATACATATATACACACACACACACATATATATAGATATATAGATATATAGATATATAGATATATATACAGTATATACATATATATATATATATATATATATATATATATATATATATATATATATATATATATATATATGGAAAAATCAAATGTATGCAGTAAAGAAACCTAATGGAGAGGTGACATACAATAAAAATGAAATTATCAAAGTAATAGAAGACTTCTATTGCGACCTATACCACTCAAACGATCAACCACGTATGGAGACAAATACAACAGCTGGAGACGTTCCAAACATTACGGGAGATAAAGTAAAAAGGGCACTAAAAGGCATGAAAAGAGGAAAAACACCAGGAGAAGACGGCATTAGTATAGGACCTATTCAAGATGCAGGGAGGGGATTGTGGCAGTAAAACTGGCAATCTTTTAACAAATACCCTAAGCGTCGGTAAAAACCCGAAATCCTGGAAAAACGCAATAATTTTAATACACAAAAAGGGGGACACAAAAGACAAAGAATCACCGAACCTATAAGCCTCCTTTCAGTAATCTATAAACTCTTCACAAAAATCATCACACCCCATATCACCGATACATTAAATTCAAAACAACCCAGGGAACAGACAGGGTTCCGCAGCGGATTCTCAACCGGACTGTATCACACACTAGCCCAAATAAAGAGAAAACAAACGAATATAGGAAGCCCCTGTGTATGGCATTCGTAGATTATGAAAAGGCATGCGATTCGGTACAGATATCTGCAGTACTAGATGCAATTCGTAAAACAGAAATTGAAATATATTGCAGATTATTAGAGGATATATAGAGATGGTACAGCGACCATCAAAATACACGCAGAATCCAATAAAATACCAATAAAAAAAGAGGGGTTAAACCAGGGCAACTCCCTCTTACCCCAAAGGCTGTAACTGACTTGCTTGGAGGAAGTATTCAAGAAGTTAGATTGGAAGGAAAAGGGATTAAAATAGGGAATAAGCATAAGTAATCTCTAAGATTTGCAGATGACATTGTTCTTCTTGGCGAGTCAGCAGATGAATTACAACAATTACTAAGCGATTTAAATAGGGAAGGTCTGAAGATTGGCCTCAAAATGAACATGAAAAAGACTAAGATCATGTTCAACAGTCGAACCCCAGTTAAGCAAATACAAATATAAGGCGAGGTACTAAAGCAGTCAGCGAGTATATGTATACCAAGAACGCTCATCAAGACAAGTACATCCTGCGAAGCCGAGATAAAACAGCGAATCAGGCTAGGTTGGAGTGCTTTCGGTACACATAGTAATATATTACGAGGTCGTCTGCCACTATGTCTAAAAGAGGAAGATTGCGACCAATGTCGTCCTCCCGTCATGACACTAGATTAGAAACGAACTTCGACCCAAGGCACTCGAAAGTAGTAGGAGTGTAAGAGGAATTGAAATGATATGCTAGGAGTTAGTTTAAGAGATAAGAAAAGAGCCACTTGGATCAGGCAACAAACAAAAGTAGAGGATATACTCAAGAGCATTAAAAAGAAAAAGTGACAGTGGGCTGGACATATATATTGGAGACAGGACAACAGGTGGACAAAGAAAACAACAGAATGGGAAATACACGACACAATGAGACCAAGGGCAAGACCAATGACTAGATGGCGGGATGAAATAGCAGATCGAGCCTCGTCCAAGCTCGTGAGCTTCCACTGTTACCTGGCGGTTACTGACGTAGCTGGGCACTGCGTTGGGTAAGGACCAAGCTCACATCGAGTCAACACTCGTTGACACATTCTCTCACGAGTCAGCATACGCTGACACAGGCGGGCTCGCCTCAGTGCATACAAGCCCTGCGTAGCATCTGCTCCACAAATCTGGCTTATCTTTATAGCGAATTTCGCAGGAGTAAATTGGAATCAGAGGACACAAGACCGAAATGACTGGAAAAGATTGAGAGAGCCCTACGTCCTGCAATGGAATGATACAGACTGATGATGATGATACACACACACACACACACACACACACACACACACACACACACACACATATATATATATGTATATATATATATATATATATATATATATATATATTTATATATATATATATATATACATATATATATATATATACATTATATATATATATATATATATATATATATATATATATATATATATATATATATATATATATATATATAAATATATATATTATATATATATATATATATATATATATATATATATATATATATATATATATATTATATATATATACACACACACACTAGTACATACGGCCTGCGACCTACTTCCTGCTCTTTTAAGGAGACCACTCATATGATGCTCCAAGTTTTTAATGTAAAATATTTTCATTATGCTTTAGATAATTCATAAACGGTCCAGTTACGGTGCTCCTGCGTACAATGTAGGATTACTTATATCAAATCTGGCTCGGCGGAGTAAGCGAATTCGAAACTTCTTTTGTGAGGAGTAACTACTTGTAACAAACGAGTGAAAAGTTTTGAGGAGGATGAACAGGATGAAGATGATGAGGAGGGGGATGGTGGTAGTGAATATAATGATAATGATAAAACTGAAGAATGATGGAGGTGATGGTAGTTGTAATAATAGTATTAGTAGTAGTTCTGGTAGTAGTCGTATTAGTAAGGTCCTTCGTAAATGTTATATCTCTAAGATCTTGATATTTCAAATCAAAAACAAGAAACAGAAATCTCATGCATCAGGAGTGAAGTTGTAGGACATCTGTGTCTGTCTGAGAAAGTCCTTCAAGAGTGAAAACTCCTTTGTGTCGTAACCATCAACACAACTAGTACTTTCCACCGTGTGCAGCGTGAGGTATGAAGGCATCTTTGCTAAGCTCTAAAGCCTTGAGGGTCGACGAGCTCAAATTAAGCCTTGCTGCTAAGCTTACAGGGGAGAAATCTGGGAGCGGATGACAAGTGGCCTTTCTCGTGACGTGGCTTTCCTTCCTGGTGGAGCGAATGTGTGTGTGTGTGTCTGTTTATTTATGTATTTGTGTATATATATTTATATATGTGTGTGTGTATATGTATATTTATATATATATATATATATATATATTTATATAAAAATATATATGTATATATATGTATATAAATATATATATGTATATATATATATGTATATAGTACACTGGGGGCCTTGTCGCACAGAGCGACGACAGCCACGCAGGCGAGGACGGCGACCTGTCAAAATAGATAGGATAATTCAATAAAAGGAAAGAAAGCCCACCTATATGCGTGTATAATGAAACGGTTTATCACCATGATAAAAAAATATTTGGAAAATTAGCGGTTTGGTCATATATAGTCTCCCTTGGGAAAGCACGTGCTTGACCTATGTCTGTGTGTAAGGGGAAAAAAATAATGAAAAGTTATGCTAACAAAAGGAGGGAAAATGGAAAAGTTCTAAAAAAAACTGATAGATTAAAGACGATTTTTTTTTTCAATTAAAGATAAAAAGATGTATAAATACACAACTGTCCTAATTCCAAAAAAAAAAACTCTCTCCATTTTTAACCACGTATTTTACATGAATCAATACAAGCCCCGGGTACTGTTCATGTAACAAAGTTGACCAGGTATTCACTGCTGTAAATCCAACATTTGGTAATTCATTCACAAAGTGGAAGGCTTCCTTTCGTTTCACAGGAGGATTTCGTACCTT
>BOPN01001298.1:234094-236594 GCA_017312705.2 Penaeus japonicus
AGAGAGAGAGAGAGAGAGAGAGAGAGAGAGAGAGAGAGAGAGAGAGAGAGAGAGAGAGAGAGAGAGATAGATACAGACAAACGTGTATGTGTGAATATTTGGATATATGATATAAAATTTCGGCTGCATCTTCGATAGCCAATATGGACGCGTAATAGTTCGTTCGAAAACCTAATTTAGAATGAGGAAGGTAGTAATTCCAGATCGGTGATTGCAATCAGAATACATCACATGACGATGGCTGCTCAACTGAGAATTTGTTTCATATATGACCTGATTAAGAAAGCCAGCATAGTACACGCAAAATGGTTCTTAGTTCTTAGAACTGCAAAAGCTTTGTGCAATGGATGAATAGCGGCATCGGTTTGTCACCGTCATCATCATTATCATTATTGCTATTGTCATTACCACTAATAACATTATCACTTTTATCGTTAATATTGTCATTATCTATATTGCTTATTATTGCTGTTGTTATTTACATGTATTGTTTTCAGTTTTTTGTCGTAGCAATAAGAAATAATTATATAAAGTACAGATACAACATAATTTGAATAAGTATGTTAAACAGTGGCTTACATGAAAATTAAGTTATAAATCTCCCATGAATTCCATTTGCATAAGCGGGCCAAGCAGAATTCGTCGAAGTCCTAAAAAATGGAGCCAAAAGAGAAACGAACGATAACAGAAACAGAGACCGTGTGCGAGATATGAAAAAGAAGAATGTATACGAAAGGAAGAAGTGAAGCGATAGAGAGAGGGAAGGAGGGAGGGAGGGAGAGAGAGAGACAGAGAGAGAGAGAGAGAGAGAGAGAGAGGGAGAAGAGAGAGAGAGAGAAAGAGGGAGAGAGGGGGGGAGAGGGAGAAGGAGAGAGAGAGAGAGAGAGAGAGAGAGAGAGAGAGAGAGAGGGGGGGGGGGGGAGAGAGGGAGAGAGAGAGAGAGAGAGAGAGAGAGAGAGAGAGAGAGAGAGAGAGAGGAGAGAGAGAGAGGGGGAGAGAGAGAGAGAGAAGAGAGAGGGAGAGAGAGAGAGAGAGAGAGAGAGAGAGAGAGAGAGAGAGAGAGAGAGAGAGAGAGAGAGAGAGAGAGAGAGAGAGAGAGAGAGAGAGAGAGAGATTCAGGCGGAGGAGCAGAGGGGAACAGGCAAAGTAAAAGAGAAATGGAAAGAGAGGTGCAACAGGAGAACAAAGACCAGAATCAAAATGCGAGGTAAAAGGAGATAGAAAGCAACAGCCATAAAAGAGCAGAGTGCCGGAAGTGTCCAATGCAGGAGACTCACACATACACACGTTCACAGTATGTGCGCGAAGCCAGCGTTGTACACGTGAAGGAGAACGCGGAATAACAAACAGTGGAATATCAATGTCTATTATTCTATATGACTCTTGTAACTAAAACTATGGAATATAACTATGATCATAACTCTATATGAATAAATATACTACAACGATTCAGCGTCACATCCGCACACCATATTCATTTAAAGGAAAAGAAAGAAAAAGGAGGGGGAATGTGTTAAACGTGGAGGAAGGAGAAAAGGACGAAAATATAAAGTGAAAAAATGAGATGAAAAAAAACAAAAACAAATCCAGATGACGAAACATAAGAAAAAGTAAGTGAATATGAAGGATGCAAAGAAAATATATAGTGCTAAAGGCCATGAAGACATCTCCTCGCCATACACTTCATGGCAAAGCGTCATGAATATAAACTCGTTTGACTTTCAAGCACTGCGGTTCGGTAATCAAATCAGGGAAAATAGTGTTTCATGCCTGTTATGTTTATACAAAAGGCCTACGTGAACATTTAGCTGGAACAGGATGCAATTAAGTTTTGGGTTTGAGTTTCAAATGTTTTTTTAGCGTTTATGTGATACCAAAATATTTTGATTATTATCAGTATGCATTACGGCGATATGATATGATAAACAATGGGCACGTTTGAAGCAATAAGCTATAAGGTTAAACGAAATATGGCGATGATAATCACCATTAAGGACAGAAGGTCTCTGAATTGGTGTGGTGAAAAGAGAGTTTACAATAAGTTTAGTTGACGTTATCGTTCAAAGTAGGTTTTTAATTTTAGGTTATACTGTGCATTAACTTTTTATCGATCAGTATTCGCTATAATGAGAGTTAAATAGTTTCAACATCAGTAGAAAAGAGAAGCATGAATATTGACATTGTTTAGGAAGAAAAAATGAATATAGATAAACATAGTATTCAAATATCTCTTTCCTTTATCTGTTAGTCTTGATAATTCAGGGACTGATAATCAGCAGCATTTTGGTTAAATAAAGTAAACAGAGAGACTGGTGTGGCCATAGAGAAAGCACAGCTGATGATCTAAGTAGTGACTGGACATTTTTGTTTTTTGTTGATTTCAGTGAAGTACCAAAAGTCATTCTTCATTGAATCATCAGTGTCTTCGTATGTGTTTCCTAAATAGAGGGGGAGTGCATAATCTGTAAAAGGACTGGAAAACGTTTGCTATAGAGTACCA
>BOPN01001298.1:239094-241594 GCA_017312705.2 Penaeus japonicus
AGATAGAAAAATAGTGTGTGTGTGTGTGAGAGAGAGAGAGAGAGAGAGAGAGAGAGAGAGAGAGAGAGAGAGAGAGAGAGAGAGACAGGTGAGGACATGGAGAGGGAATGTCCCCCAGTTTTGGCATGAATCATTAAGACCACCGTTGAAGATCTAAACATCCTCTGAATATAGACAGGCGGTGGAACTGCTATTTTCCTTTGTCTCTCCACACTACGCCGTAAGTGGATTTCCATGCAAAAGTACCTCTTCCTCAAAGGGGAATCGCTTTGCCTTTCTGTGTTCCGAATATGAATATGTATGCACGAAAATATCCCTGTATTTGTCCACGGAGGAATAGGTTTGCATTGTATCGAATGTAAATTTAAACCGAATCTACAAATAAGAACAAATGTTTAAGTCATTCTGCATGTTCCGAAAGATATATGTGTATCCCTTTCAAATTGCAAAAAAAAGATATAATTCCCTAAAGACAATAATAAGAATGCAAAAAGCAAAGGTATAGCAATTCTAGACGCTTAAGAGCAATACTGAAAAATAACCGTCAAATATGAAAAACGGAGATGAAACAGAATCCCAGCTGCAAAAATCATTATCCCTCTTGCCACTTTGCAAAGAGTCTCCGTCTTCAGCAAAACACACTTTAATGCCCCAAGAGTTGACTTCATGATAACATCCAATCTCAGTCGCGGTGGCGGAGTGGCGGCCGCCGCAAAATTAGGGGATTAACTGATTTCGCGGGATCGAAATGCAAATTTTGAAAACAGTTTGCTTGTTTTTTTCTCGGCTATCATTGCGGTTCTTATATAAATTCTTATTAGCTTCGATATTATGTGTAGGTATTAATGGTTTTATGTGTGTTTGTGAGTGTGTGTGCGTGCGTGCGTGTGCACGTAACTGCAAGTGCTGTTTCGTTTGTGGACAAATTATACGTTTCTTCTATCGTTTTTTTTTTTTTTTTTTTTTTTTTTTTGGGGGGGGGGGGGTGGCGGTTATCTCGTTATCTATTTACCTCTTAATCAATAAATGTGGCCATCATGGTTGCCTCATTTAGGAAAACTTTATTAAATTCTTTTCTTCTCCGTTGAATTGTATTTCCGTACCGCCATTCTTACTATCCACATCTCTTTTCTCTTATTTACATTTTTTTAGGCTAAAACTATACATGAAAATACATGTGTAGGTCACAACAAATAAACAGACTCAAATTAAACGAATGAAACGATGTACAAATACAATAAAGGAAGAAAAAGTTATGACAATGAAAGATTAGAACCGCATTAGAAGGCACAATAAACAAAAATAACAGAACGGAGTCAAGCAAGGGATTAATTACGAAAACCTTTTCCTTTACTTATTGTGGGATGTTTATTGCATTCCTTTTTCTAGATCACGGGAAATAGGACTAGCTATTAGGAAGCACTCTTAAGTAGGAAGAAAGTTGTAATTCATCAGTGATTACGATTAGGAATGAATGATTTACCATGAAACTAAAAAGGGATTTTTTTGTATTAGGTGCGATATTGCATGGATACTCTTTGACATAGTTTTCTGCTCTCTCTCTCTCTCTCTCTCTCTCTCTCTCTCTCTCTCTCTCTCTCTCTTTCTCTCTCTCTCTCTCTCTCTCTCTCTCTCTCTTTCTCTTTCTCTCTCTCTTTCTCTGTCTCTCTCTCTCTCGTTTCCTCTTGAATATATCCATATTAAAAAAAAAAAAAATGTATATAATGACAACAATATAGTTCCCAATACTTTGGTGTGTTTCTTGTAGTCCATCTGTAACTGAATATAAGTATATCGAAATAGCATATTGAGTTAATGAACAGCCATTGGTTTACCTGAGCATCAAGCTATTAAAAGATTCTCATCCAATAGAGTGTTTGCCAACATCTTTTTCCAAGAAGTGAGGTTAATTCGCAGATTGAACAAATTGGCCGGTGTGTATATATTGTTTGCGTTTACATACGATAAGCTCAATTGCATTAGGGAATACAGAGGAATTAATTTACCTGATGGTTTCGCTTGCAAGGATTTGTGTATGTGTGTGTATATGGACTTGAGGATAACTTTGTATTTGCTTTTTTTTTTCTTTTTTTTCTTTTTCCCAAGCAGGAAAGTCAGAAAACAGGAAAACAGTCTCTCTTTTCCTCTTCCCAACTGAGTCTGTTTGTTTCCCTCCCACTTCTCTCACCCTCCCTCTCTCATTCTATCTCTCTATCTGTCCATCTTTCCCTTGTCCATCTCACTCTCTCACTCTCTCTCGCTCTCGCTCTCTTTCTACATGTATATGTCTGATGGCAAAGATAATGGCAATAAAAGTCATAATCAAAATGAGACGCGGCGTGACTCAGCTGACCACCACAACTTAACCGAAACAGGACTTAAACGAAAGCAAAATATGTGTATCCTTCCGAGCTTGAAAAGGATTCACGGAAATCCTCTTCCTTCTCACAGCGTCATTTGGAGGGACTTATGGTCGTTAGTCTCTGGCGGTTTTATGTGT
>BOPN01001298.1:306594-309094 GCA_017312705.2 Penaeus japonicus
GTGTTATTAGCAGCGAGCAGCTGCTGGCTGCTGCTGCTGCTGCTGCTGGCTGCTTACGCCAGCTGCTGCGGCTGGCAGCCTGCTGCTGCTGCGTAGCTGCTGTTACAGCTGCTGCTGGCTATATGGCTACGCTGGCTGCTGTTGCTGCTGGCACGTGGCTATTATTAAGCAGAATACGTACTACGGTTAACATAGATTGGCTGGTTAACAGCGATTGGTATAACATACATTACAGCGTAATCATACATTGGCACATGACAAATGCCATTGCTGGCTGGCAAGGAGCTGCTGCTGCTGTTGCTGCTGTTGCTGGCTGCTGCTGTGGCTGGCTGCTGGCTACATATGCATGTATTAGTTACGTCATTACGTCACGCCATTATGCGCCGCCATTGCCAACATTATTACCATTGCTGCTGCATATTAAGGTTGAGCAGCTGCTGCTGCTGGTTATTATATATAATATATATTTGTATGTATGTATGCATATGCCAATATATATATATATATGTATATATATATATATGTTATTATTATTATATTATATATGCTGTTGCTATATGCTATTATATTGCTGTTGCTATATGTGTGTGTGTGTGTGTGTGTGTGTGTGTGTGTGTGTATATATATGCATATGTATATTTATCTATCTATCTATGCATATATCTATCTATCTATCTATCTATCTATTCATATAGCATATTAGGCAGTTATATAAGTTATTAGTTATATATTATATATCTCATATTACAGCAGCAGCTATGCTGCTGGCTATATACACTGCTGCTGCTACGTATACAAGGCGTCGTAACATATCTGTTCAAGTTCATCTATCTATCCATTATAAATATATATAGCAGTTGTTGAAGCGTTATTAGTTATTGCTGCTGGTTATTATTATTACTGCTGCTGGCGAAATAGCGAAGGTAAGCTATTGCTGTTGCTGCTGCTGCTGCCCATACGCAGCAAGGCGCGCTGCTGGCTGCTGGCGCTACGCTGGTTGCTGGCAGCTGCTGGCTGCTGCTGCTGCTGCTGCTGCAGCTAAATATTGCTGTTACGGCGCGGCTGCTAAACATATATTGCTGCTACGGCTGGTTGGCGCGTATTGGCTGCTGGCTGGTTGCTGGTCATCGGCATACGGTATGGCAACGCAGCTGCTGCTGCTGGCCATTATTGCTACAGGCTGGCTGCTGCTGTTATTATTGTTGTTACAGTATATATTGCTGCTATTGCTGCTGCTATTACAAGGCTATTATGCTGGCCGATTGTGTCGTTGTCGAGTGGGGATCCTGCACTTTCTCAACTCGCAAAGTCTCCAGCTTACTAGAGAAGATTTTTCTAAAGGTTGAATTTGAGCTTGTTGTATATGTATATATATGCATATATATATGTATTATGGTAGCAGCAGTTATTGTTATTATTGCTGTTGTTATTAAATATATATATATATACATATATATATATATATATATATATATATGTATATGTATATGTATATATATATATACATTATTATTATTGCTATACATATATACATTTATTTATTGTTATTATATTATATTTTACATATATATATATATATATATATATTATTATTATATATATATATATATATATATATATATATATATACAACAGCCAGAACAATCCGTTTCCGACCAACTGTTCTACAATTTACAGACAACAGAACTTCAAAATTCAACGGATGATGCGGAAAGACAAGGAAAAGTTCATACAAGAACAATGCCAAAGGATTGAAGCAAATTCCATTAACAACTCTACCAAAGAAATGTACAATGGTGTGAAAAACCTCACCAAGAAATTCAAACCATCTGTTGACACCATCAAAGATGAAGATGACCTAACTTGTGACAGAGAGGAAGTCAAAGACAGATGGAAAAACTACTGCACAAATCTCTACAAAAGAAATGAATCCATTGTAACACCAGTCCCATACGGGCAAATGTCTTCAGAACCAGAACCACCTCCCGATCGATGAGATTAGAGAAGCTATTAAAGAACTCAAACTTGGAAAGAGTCCAGGAAACGATCAGGTCACAGCCGAAATGATAAAGAATGGAGGTGAGAACGCGGAGATATTCTACCACAGGCTCTGGCCAAAAATCTGATCGAAAACAAATGGCCAGACGATTGTGGAAGCCAGTCTTTGTCCCCATCCTCAAGAAAGGTGACACCCTCTGTAAATGCAGCAATAATAGGACAATCTCCTCATATCACAGTAGCAAAATTCTTTTGAAAATCATGGCTAAGAGAATGGCAAACAAACTGAACGAAGAAATCGCTGACGAACAAGCAGGATTCCGTCCTGGTAAAGGCACCAGAGACCAAATAATGAATCTCAAGATGATCCTTGAAAAAAAAACAGAGAACGTGAATCGACGTATTCCTTTGTTTTATTGACTACACTAAAGCCTTTGATACAGTTGCACATGACATCTTATGGAACGACATGTTCTTATGGGTTTTCCACCATGTCATTCAC
>BOPN01001299.1:7500-15000 GCA_017312705.2 Penaeus japonicus
ACAACCTGTAATGATTTTACTATGTATATCCTGAAACTGGCAAGACTGAAATCCCTTACATAATGCAAAAATGTTTACTTTAAGTGCATAGCAATCGTAAAGACGTTTCCAACAGATAAATTATTAGCTTAATATGCATACGAAACCTGTGTATAAGAGCAACTACTTATCTGAACCCACAAGCATTTTGAATATCACCAACTCACTTCTGAAATGAGTTTATCCTCCAGATGTTAAACGAGAGGGAATTCGCTGTGACATTCGACTTGTGTGATCTGCACTTACGGGGTCAAGGCTTGGCCCAAACTTGGAAGGGAAAAGTACGAATTTATTTTTGTATTTATTTTTATATAATATATATTTTTTTACGGAATTGATGAAAAAAATGTTTGACGAACATCCCTGATGTCAAAGAATCACTGAGTTTATAGATTCACAGCCTTGTAGAGCACTGACCTTGCTTTAAACATACTTGACACACCTAATCAAGTAAAGGAAGTGAGTCTACAAGATCGTTACTATGTACACACGAACAGGATGGAACAGGCAACTTTGACGCTAATGTTAAGCCTTCCTTTGTTTTCAGAAGGGACGAGATTGGTAAAAAAAAACATAACTGAAAAGCCATACTTTCATTTAGAAGAAAAAATGTTGCATTAGACTCAAGATCACCTGAATATTTAAGATCCATTTCTTAAAATTCACAATAAAGCTTCGACACTGAGCTGACGGTGAACCTCTCTCCAAAGGCACCAAGGAATATCTAGGAAATATATACTCTTTTATAGACTCTAATCTCAGTTGTTGATAAAATACGACATGAAGAATTCATCATCGTACATACATCTACATAGCCATATATATACTTGTAAAAACATCCAGTGCATCACTGTCTATAGATGTTATTTATTGTTCTTCAGTACATTCCACTGCGAGATAACACACTTCACTGGTTTTGCATAAGTTTTACCAAATATTGACAAGACCACGCCATACACATTTACATTGAGATCACATTAACTTACACATATATTCATGTTCCACGTTCATGTTGCAGCGACAGTATTGTCTGTTAGAACGTTCACGTACCTTAACCTTGCGGCGAATATCAAGTATTTTGTGTCTATAACCGTTTCGAACTTCGCTGCACATTTAGGGGTGAATATATGTCTGGATTTCCTTTCTCTCACTTCCACTTTCAGACAAGAGTATCTAACACATAAACTCCCTCGTCACTACTACTGTGGAGGGAACTTAGTCCTGTGTCTGAGTTCGAGTCTGTGGAGTCCGTATCCTTCCCTCCTCCTTCACTGGCTTTGGTGGAGGAAGGGAGAGAGGACGAGGGTAACGAGGTGGAGGAGGAGGAGGAGGAGGACTTTGGTGCTGAGGTGCTGGGGGTCTTGCTGCCAAACCCGCTCGTGTTGCTGCTTGTGGAGGCTTCCGACGAAGTGCTGGACCGCGAGCTGACGCAGAGGCTGCTGTTTTTGGCCGAGTCCCCGTCGTCCTCGTCTTCCTCCTCCTCGTCGATGGGCGGAGGGCACGCGGGCAGGGGCGGTGGGGCGTCCTTGTCCTCTGACGAGGGGCTATTTTTGCTTGTCTTATTACTAAGCTTTGTGGAGGAGGGTGCCGCCGCAACGGGCGCGATGGCACTATTTACAGGAGGGACTCTTGGCGCGGAAGTGGCGGCCGTGGTTGCGTCGGTGGCGGCCGAGGGGGGGGCGTGCGCCTGGGGCACGGGGGCGTCTGCGGGGAGGCGAAAGGCCGTGGGCGGAAGGTGGATGATGTATTCCAAGTGTTCTCTCAAGGCCTGCGTCTCTCGGTCGGACTCGTCCTCTTCCTGCAGCAGCAGTTCCAGCTGCTTGCGCTGCTGCCACAGCATCGCCTCGCTGTCCCGCAGTCTCTGCTCGTTCTGCCGCACGTCCGCCACCAGCTGCGCGTGCACGTGCGCCACGCAGACCAGCTCCTGCTGCAGCAACTCGGCCTCATCCTTGTGTTGCTCGTGGGCGGCTTGCACGGCGGTGCTCATCCCCGACATGGTCTCCTCCTCGTGCAGCAGGCGGTTGTTCAGGTCCTCGATCCGCGACAGCTGCGCCGCGATCTGCTGCAGCTCCTCCAGCTCCGACGACGTGGCCGCCTCCTCCTCCGGCGTCATGCCCTCCAGCGCATGCGCCGCCTCCTCCGTCACCACGCCCGAGTCGTTGCTCTTCTCCTCGCTCCCGGGGTCGTCCTTGGCCTCGCAGCTGTCGTCCTTGAGGTAGGAGTGCAGAAGGTAGTCCCGGCCGAGGTTCTGGACGCGAAGAAGGTGCATCTGCTGCTCGTACTGCTCGATCTGGCACTCTCGCTCCTGCAGGCGCCGCAGCTGCGTCTGGATGGTCTCGCCCTGGGCCACCACCAGCCGCATCAGCCGCTCCATCGTCTCGCTGCAAGGAAGACACGCGTCAGAGTCTGGGCCAAGTTTCGCCGCCTCGGAAATTCATTACAGAAGCCACATGTCTATCAACAAGGTTGGAGTAATCCAACATGCTCAAATGTGCAACAGAGTGATGGAAAAGGACGAGTGATCAGTAAATAACTAGAATAATTATCAAATCACACACTCACCAAGTATGCATGAAGGAGATAAGACATATACTATTCAAAAGTAAAACAAAATAAAGCTCTAAACACACACACATACTGTTAAGCGTTTAAAAGACATAACAGATGTGTATGTGTATAAACAAATAAATGAATATATATATATATATATATATATATATATATATATATATATATATATATATATATATAATATGTATATGTGTATATATATACATATATATATATATATATATATATATATATATATATATATATATATATATATATATATGTATATATCTATATCTATGTACATGTATATGTATGTATATGTATGTATGTATGTATGTATGTATGTATGTATGTACGTATGTATGAATGTATGTATGTATGTGTATATATATATAAATATAAATATAAATATATATATATATATATATATATGTATATATATATATATATATATATATATATATATATATATATAAATGTGTATATATATAAATATATATATATATATAAATATATATATATATATATATATATATATATATATATATATATATATAAAAATATATATATATACATATATATATATATATATATATATATATATATATAGATAGATAGATAGATAGATATATATATATATATATATATATATATATATATATATATATATATATATATATATATATATATATATATATATATGTCAATATCATAGCCAGGAGATCACATCCAAGCCTGTTACACTGCGTCCCTCTCGGCCCTCGCTGCTCACTCAGCGCGGCCTTGAGATAGCGTGACCAGGGGATAGAAGGGGGGGGGGGGATAGGTGGTAGGGTCAGCAGTACCTCCTGAAGAAGGGCAGCAGAGACATGGATTTCGGCGGCCCGCACCGAGGGCGGCACACTCCTCCCATGAACTTCATGGTGATGGTCAAGTGCCACAGGGAAGCAAAGGTATGTATGTCTCTAATGAAATGTCTCGCTGCAAGTCCTAGACTGAGGATACCAAATCTAACACCTTCTTTTAGCTCGACGCTTCTAAGACAGCCAACCCTACGCAGCGTCTAATCAAGCCTCGGACAATTCAGGTCCCTAATTCTCACAAAAAGTGTCTGCGCTCGTTCAGCATTCAGCGCGCGCGCACTTCCCATTCGCCGCGAGTATCTGTTCTCTCATTCTTCCGCGATCATCTCGAGAGCGCTTTATGCAAACTAAAAAGTCGAGAAAGTTCACTACTCGGCCCGCCCCGCCGTCGGTCGAGACCAGAATACTGAGCTTAGTTGTCTCTCTAAATCGGGTTCGCTTTGTCTCAGCTCTTCCCAGAATCACTCACTATAATCGTAAACAAACCCTGGAGATATGTTAAATGCTCTATTGTTCCGTGTTCCTTTCGTCTACCGCGTTTCCTAAACTCCGACTCCGTCTTGGGATCCCCTGTCGCACCCTGTCGAACCCTGCCTCGCCTCCCCGTCCCGTAGCCTTCGCTCGCGGTTCCCCCTTCACTACGCTGGACATGTACGATTTCCGCGCGGCCGAGACGCACTTTCTCCACGTCCGCGCGTCTAGCCCGAGGCTCTTCCGTTCATTCGCCGTGCCTGCGTGTCCCGCCAACCCACTCGCAAAAACGGACAACAAAAAGAAGCAAGTGACAAACGAGACGACTGATAATTATTCTCGCTTGCTTTCTCTCTTCTCAAGCGACGCTCTTCGAGCCTTCGAGTCCTGCCAACTACAATCACTACATCTAGGGAAGAACTTCGGCTGTTTGGACGAAGTCGAGCGCGATCGCTTGGCGCACGTCACACTTTCCACCTTTCGTCACCAACGCTACGTCCCCTAAACTTAAGCGTCTGTCCTGGGCACTGAAGGTCACTGCATCCTACGAAGCCGCACTGCACGAGCTTGCAGACGTCGTGGCACTATAGGCGTGTGTCTGGTTCCGAAGGCGTTAGTCCGGGTCCTGCGACGGTCGTAGGTCCAGGTAAGGGTCCAGCGTGTCCTCGCGGTGGCACCTGAAAGTGCTGTGGGCAGCGGTGCCACCGCCGAGAGCCCGCCGCCTCCTCTCCCTCGTGCCCTTCACTCCTGCGCGAGGATGCCGCTGTCGATACTTCCCTCGCCCTTCACTTGGCCGTGTGTGAAGACTGCGGGCCTCTCCGAAGCCATACTCGACTTGGCAAAGGAAAAGAACTAAATGTCTCACGGGAGAGATCTCATACAACGAATAGACGCTGATATACATGGAAATTAATGAATGAAAGTGACGCGTCAAAACACTAGTTGGCATCCGCTCTCGCGTGCGGACCCTTCACCTGGAGATGTCCGACCTGTGACTTTTTCGGCCACGTGTCCGCGCAGGGGATGGCGTAACAGGTGTCTGCGCTGGTGATTGTACTTTGGCACTTTTATGCCCTATCCGCTTGGAGGAAAAAGTGTATATAAATCAATATTAGCCAATGCGTCCTCGCTCCGAGCCCTAAATACCTTTCCTCGCTTTGCTCGAGTCTATTCCAGCCGCCACCTTCTCTTCATGATAACGTATGTATAGGATAATACATATCATTGCGGTGTGATTAACTCCACGGCCTCGACTGTGTAGCAACGCAGCCACAACGACGTAGGCGTGAGCTCCACTCGCCCGCAGCGAACGAGCACGAGCGACCCAAGCAACAAGCATCGGCAAGGTCATTCGTGCTACGAGCTCGCCGATGCCCTGCCTGCCTTCTCGAGCGTCCTCGACTTGAACGCGGGGCCCCATTCCTACCCACGGCCTTTTTGCGCTTCCTTTTTACCTTGGGCAACTTTCACGCTTCTTCGCTAATTCACTCTAAGGCGCCCCAGAGATGCCGTGCCACGCGGGCACGAAGGGCAGCCGTGTCACGGGAGGCGAGTTGACGCTGATGTTGCCTCGGCTGAATTCCACACAGAATCATTGCATTGGAATTTGTAATAAATCGAAGACGAGGCAGGGATCGCGAAACTAAGAAAGAGGTGTAGCAACAACAGGCAAGGGGCTAAGAGGCAATGGCTCAGGGGAGGGGCGTTGCAATTGACCTTAAGAGGTAACCCTGACTCTCAAACGCGGTACTTCGCTAAGCTATGAAATGTTTACTATACAATCTGAAATACTGTTGTATATGGCAACATTATAATCCGACGTTTACCGTTTTATTCCACGAAGGACTTTGGAGTTATAAGGCTTGATTCAGGTATCATAATATTTTGAATAAATTTCACGTTTTTCGTATCAATATCTATCCATTTCACGACTGCTGCCCTTCGGTTGGTCCTCTTTCCTTCTCATCTACTATACTATCACTACACGACCACAACTACCGCTGCAACCACCACCACTACTACTACTACACGTATTACTCAACCTTTATTGCAATTACTCTATTGCTGTTACTATTACTGCTACTACAACTACTCCTACTATTGCTGCTACTACTACTACTACTACTACTATTACTGCTACTATAACTACTACTATTACTGGTACTACAACTACTACTACTATTACTCCTACTATAACTACTCCTACAACTACTACTATTACTACTACTAGTACTACTTTACCTATATTACTACTATTGCTACAATTGCAACCACTTTTACAAATGCTCAACTTCTCTCACTACTACATCTACTATTACTACCACTGCTACCATTATCATAAATACCCCCCCCCCCCCAACGCCCAGGCATCGCGGCCTCACCTGAACTTGGGGTCATCCTTGGCCAGCTTCTTGGGGTTGAGCGCCTCCTTGGACCCGTGGACGCTCCTCATTCGGTGTCGTCTTCTGCTTCTCTCCGCGCGGCCGCTGCTGCCCGCGCCGCAAGCGGCCTCTCCGTCACGCATCTTCCGCAGGGAGAACCGCACCTCGCCCACGGCCTCGCCCCACGTGCGCCACACCTGAGGGCAGGTGAAGGAAGGCTGGCGTTATTGGCAGGGACGAGTTATTGGATGATCATGGGTGGTTCGGGTTGATTCTCAGAGCTTGCTTAAGACGTCAAGGGAGAAGGTTTGATAAAAGTGTGAATCCTACTATGATGTAGATTAAAGCATAAAGGACAAGTACCGATGTAGATTAAAGCATAAAGGACAAGTACCGATGTAGATTAAAGCATAAAGGACAACGTTTACGATTTCTGTGACTGCCACTCCTGATCAAAACCAAAATGACATACCTTGAGTATTCTTTGCTCGTGGTCCAGAGGTCGCTCCACCTTGCGCCATCTCTCCACGATGACGTACTGCATGACGTCACTGTCCTCCGCGCGCACACTCTGCGCCCGGAGAAGCGCCTTGATGACGTCATGGCAGGTGGTACGCCGCGTCACGCCCGTCACCCACTTCTGCACGCCGTCCACCCACACCCCGATCTCCGCGTCACTCGTCATCTCGCCCCTGGAAGACAAGCGCAGGCGGGTCAGTCAATCACTGCATGTGTCACTCGACGGGCCTCGAGGCTGCATCTCTGTCGCGAGGGATCCGCGCCGAGAGATCCTCGAGGCTGAGTGAAGATCCATGTGTTTTTTTTGGCCGAAGGAGCCTTCGGTACCTGACTGAGGATGCATGTCTGATTCTTTTATTCAATTCAGTCTCTCTCTCTCTCTCTCTCTCTAATACACACACGACAAAATATCATATATATAAATAATGGGAGCTGCCTATAAAAACAAGGATAAAATGATGTTAATAACGATTAAAATATCTAAACAAATGCATATATATATATATATATATATATATATATATATATATATATATATATATATATATATACACACACACACACAAACAAACATTTATACATATTTCTAAATGCAATTACGCCTTGTGCGTCCCACAGCGCCCCAAAATGCCCCACAACATATGTAAGACGTTCTGAAGGTGTCTCACGTGCCC
>BOPN01001299.1:20000-22500 GCA_017312705.2 Penaeus japonicus
CTCTCTCTCTCTCTCTCTCTCTCTCTCTCTCTCTCTCTCTCCTCCATCCGCTACCGTGGGAACCTCCCCCGCCCCCCACTCACACTCGGCTACAAGTAGAGGTCGTCAGCGAACAACCTGAAGCCGCACATCCGTGATGGATGAAGTCACAGTTTATAATTATAAAAAACTGAAGATAATTCCTCTCCGTAGAATCAACGACCGCCAGGAGGGTTATGCGTGTCTTAACTAGCTCGGAGGACACGTCACGTATCCAAAACTCCAGATGTTTCTGAATCGCAAACCCAGATCAGGTTAAGGGAATCGGGTGGTAATCGCGGTTAATCTCAAACACACAAGGCAGTTGACATCTAATTCATAATCACGCTGTGAGATCAGCATCACGCTAGCCCGTAAGAACTGGAATGATAAGGGCGACACCAATAATTCAACCTTAATCATGAATTATTCTATCATTATCATTATAAATTAAACTTCAAAGAACTACAGCGTATAATGTTATCATGACACGGCCTAACACATCAATGAAACATCATAGATATAGGATGCCAATCTTCTGCACAGGATATCGCCCATCCTCTCTTATTCTAATCAAATAGATTAATGATAATTCGAAGTACACATATTGATTCTTATCATAATGGAATATTCCCGAGAGCAATTTGCTTCGTGCGGTTTCAGCATGATTTATTTTTCATGACTTTGTTGTTTTTTATCTAATAAGTTAAAGTGTTGAATTTGAATAAGCAATTGGCCGTAAATCAAGAGCGAAGATTATGTTCATGAGTGCGGTGGCATTGATGCACTAAGGAAGTTTGTGAGCTTACGCGGGGCCTGATCAATGCATGCTGTACATAGGCGATTAGATGCAATGGATAGACTTGGATAATGGCGCTTGTGATGGGGAGCAGTCTACCGCATAACCTGGAAACGTGTACGAACCGTTGCAATGTGTGCCAAGCTACTTTATCTTACAGTGCGTTCTCTTTCTAAAGGTTGTGAACTCGTTGACGTCTCAGTCCCCAGATATGTAAATTGCTAATAAATATAATCATTCGTATAAGCGCAGCATGTAAGTGGAGAGACTGTCATGATGCTATTCTATTCTGCTGTTACTGTCCTCAGTACCATAATCTCTGCCAAATTGATGTAAACTCTCCTTCACTTCGCTGTCTCCCCTCCCTACCTATTTCCTCCTTATATTTCGCCTACGTCTTTCCCTCTCTCTTTTTCCTTCGTCTTCCTGTCCCCTCTTTCTCTCTATCTCCCCCTTCCTGTACCTTATCCTTCCGCCTCCCTACTCCACCTCTCTGCTCCCTTAACCTCCCCAACCTCTCCTCTTTCTCTCCCTGTGTCCGTCCCGGCCCTCTCCCCCTGCGCCCAAACGCGCGAGATCGGAGTTCGCATCACTCCTGCCGAGCCCTCTACCCCGTGCAAGGCTGTGATCGCAGTGACGTGCACGCTGAACGCCCCTCGCCACTATCCAACGCCTCTCGACGCAGACCTTCGGCGGAGAGTGGCCCTGGACGTGGCACGTTCTGAAGCCCACCTTCGAATACGATGGGCGTGTTGCTCCCACTCCCGCCCACACCCAACACGTGACTCCTACAGCACTCCATTCAGAAGCCAAACAACAAATACAAGCTAAACTTTACAACTGTGGTCAACCTTCCTGCTTTCTAGACTTCAACGCAAACTATAGCTATCCTCCCCTTCCCCTTCCCCTCTCCCTCCCCTCCCCCCATCCAGTTCACTTCCCACTTCCACTTCACAGAACGCAGCATTCCCCCAATAAATTCACTTTCTCGGCCGCCCGTCCGTCCGCTTGGTCGCTCAACTGTGCGAAGCAATATTTGTATCGATCGAGCGGCATTCACACGTGAATGCCGTGGAGAACGACTGGCTTGAGAGACTGTCGCGTCTACAACAGTCAATTAATCAACGGAAGGTCCTCTTGGCTATCTAAAGGTTGGGAAAGACCTTTTTATGCGAATTTCGACACATTTCGCCTTCGAAACGCCCGACCTTCCTATTCGCAGCCACTCATATATCGACTCGGGTTTCTCTTTCTCGCTCCCTTGGGTTTCCCAATCATAAATCTGTTTCCTTGGCTGCCTTAAAGAGGCATCTCATATGACGGATCTCACATTATTCCCAGCTAAGCAATCTAACATAACTTCTTCCTATAGTATTTTTGTCATTTCTCTTTCCGTATTTTTATTATTAATTATCTTTTTCAAGAGGATTTGCTATGTCGGCACGCTTTTTATTGCCTATTGCAGCCTGTTAGAGGGGGCGACTAGAGAATGCTATGACGCTGCGAATGAATCGAAACTACGAAAGTACTACGAGTGCCACGGAGCTATGACAGATCGGCGGAAAGGTCTTCGAAATCGTCGAAAGTACTACGAATGCTGCGAGACGACGAATATGCTACGAGTGCTACGGAAAAGAGAAGAAATGCGATCTCCTCCAGCGCCCTAATGCCGATGACAGACCC
>BOPN01001299.1:45000-52500 GCA_017312705.2 Penaeus japonicus
ACTGCCTCGTGATCGGCGGGAGAATATATGTGCGAGAGCGCCGCGTGAGCCGACAAATTACCGTGGCTGTCCCGCCGCCCCAACGGTCAACCTTCGATGCTTCGCCCAAGAGAGAGAGAGAGAGAGAGAGAGAGAGAGAGAGAGAGAGAGAGAGAGAGAGAGAGAGAGAGAGAGATGAAATCCTTCGCTTTGAAAATATCGCACGAAATCTTTCGAATCTGTGTTTTTTTTCCTTGTAGGAGTATCGTAAAAGGTCTAACTGAAATTTTGCCTCTTAGACTTCTCAGCCTTACGAGGCTTCTTAGCTTTGCCGGAGTTGAATTCTAATCAACCGATTGGCCGAATAGGCATCATCTTTTTATCGGCTGGTCGATTCCTAAGTCTATTTCACGCCTCTTTTCTTCGCCACCACGTGCGTGTGCATTCCAGCCAGCAGCCGTGCAAAGGCTTAGCCTCTTTGCCTCTTTCCTTCATAATAGGGCTTCACTGGTCTTTGCCGCCGTCCCGCAAAACTCTACGGGTTGTCACCACCGCCGTTCGATGAATAGAAAAATAGGACGGAGTTCATTGTGCCATGAGTAATTCCATGTTAATGAATAATTCCACGATACAAGGCATGTAATTATCGTTCCGACATTACGTTATCTAAACTGCGTATCACGATGGAAGTGAAGGACAAATGCCACCCATACCCCAGAAGCATTCATTCCTTTAAACAAAGCAATCCTATGTGACCACTAAGCGTTGCTAATGCGTGAATGCCACTTTCGGTTCTCACACTGGGCGGTTCACACACTGGCAACGCTGAGTGTCGTACACGGGAGTGCACATCGCTCGCGGAATGGTTTCGGTTCAATTCAAGCCTAAACTGCTGTAAACAAAATTATTGTTGCAACTGTTTTTATTCCAGCATTTCAGCCGACACCAATAATATATCAATGTGCAAGAGGTTCACAGCATTATATCTTATTTGAATTTCATCACTTATTTAACCTGCCAGCCCGTAATCCATAACTTCTGTCATAACAAGGAAGCAGTTTAGAAACCCTGGTTCAACATGGAACCACGTGATTTCCTGTCAGCCAGTGGCAGGGGGAGGTAGGCATCGCCAACCTACATATCATTATAAAGTAATCCTTAACACGGCGACCACATACTAAATCTGATATCTGACCACACGGGCTTCCGGAATAAATAACTGTCAAACACACACACATTCGTACACAGAATCATCCCCTATATATACAGACATTCAAAGAGGCCCCCTTGTACATATATATGACTGTTTAACACAAAAAACCGACACAGAGAAAGACACCCACCCACACACATACTATTACCCTTCGTACACACAGCTACTCTCAAAAGCTCCCTGTACACATACATGACTGCCAAATACACACAGATACACACATAATAGCCTAAGCACACACACACACACACACACACACACACACACACACACACACACACACACACACACACACACACACACAAACACACACACACACACACACGGAAGGTCAAAGCCTCAGGGTTAGGGTAGGAACCCCGGGTAATTGATGGAGATAGATTTTTCTACCAACGACCGGTACGTTTTTTATGTTTATTTGGGTGTAATCTATTCTCACAGTCCAACTTGATGTTTATGTCTTTTTTAACTTTTATTTTTTATTTCACGTTGAGATCTTACAACGGCTTCTTCTTCTTCTGGGGGTGGAGGGAGGGTGGGGGTGGGGACTGGGAGTGGGGGATGGAGGTGGGGGCTGGGCTGGGGCTAGGGAGGGTGTCTGGTGACGTCATGTTTAAGACATAAATAATCTTGTGGCGGAAAATGGGGGCACAGTGTGACTATAAGCAGAAAGACAGATAGATAGATAGATAAATAACTAAATAATTACATATATATATATACACACAGACACAGACACAGACACACACACACACACACACATTTATATATATATATATATATATATATATATATATATATATATATATATATATATATATATATATATATATATATATATAGAGAGAGAGAGAGAGAGAGAGAGAGAGAGAGAGAGAGAGAGCAAAAACTTAAGAATGAGAAGGGAGTAAAAAAGCAAGAACAAACAGTGCCGCTCCTGCCAGGTGGTCTTGCCTCTCCCTCCCCCTTCCACCTCCCTCTCTCTGCCCCTGGCCCCCTTACCCCCCTCCCTTTCGACAGGGTAACGAGCCATAGGGTGACGAGAGTCCGATTACAGGCTGAATGAGAGAAGAGAATGAGCGATGATTAAAAGGAAAAGCCACGTAGGTAGTAATCAAGAGTGAGAGAAGGAGAGACGGGGTGAAGGGGAGGGTGACGGGCCTAAAAAAGAGAAAAAGGAGAGGTGACGGTCGTGAAGAATAAGAAAATTGGGTAACGGACGTATAAGGAAAAAGGAGGGTGAAGGATGTAGAGAAATAGTAAAAATTAGGGTAACAGACGTAAAATATATATAAAAATTAGGGTGATGAACGTAAAGAAAAGGAGGGTGACGGACGTAAAAAAATAAAGAGAAAAAAAAGACATCACGACCGCGCGGCACTTAAAAAAAGAAAGAAAAAACAAGCTGTTGTTCTGTTGGAGGCCTCAAATTATATTCAACGGTCTCTATTTATTTGTCAGTTAAAACACTTTATGATGGAGATGCAAGATAGTGAAGAGAATAAATTTGATCGGTGTTTTAAAAAATAATTATTCAAAATAACATAAACTAATCGGAAAAAATGTACAACCAGAGGAGGAGGGAGAGGTAGATAAAAGGGGGGAAGGAGAAGAAAGAGAGATAGAGATAGATAGAGAGATAGAGAGAGAGAGAAAGAACGTCCGAAGAGAAATTTTAAAATCTCGATTTCTTTTTCTCTTTCGCCATTGTGAAAATGCCAAACAAAAACTTGAAGAAAGAACATCTGAACTCATCTCGGGCAGCGATCCCACGCCTGTGACGAACGAAGCTAAGAAACGAGAAGAGGAGACTGAGAAGAGAACACACACACATTTATATATGAATAAATAAATCACATATGGACGGATACATACATACATGCATACACATATACATACATACATACACACACGCATCAATATGTAAGAGAAAGAAGTGAGAAAGAGAAAGAGAAAGAGAGAGAAGCGAGACAACAGGATGATCATGGCAGCTGCGTGCAACAAGCAGCGAGAAATCTCTCACAGGACCGAGGGTTCCTGCGACCTGCTTGGGGTCACGGCGCCAACCTTGCTTGATCAGCTGATGTACTTTCCGGTGCACGGCCACTCCCACCCCTGCCGGAGGGCGCTTTCTCCTCTTATCTTCTTCCGCGTTATTTCTGGCACGTACATGTTATCGGGTTTCTCATTGCATCGATCGGTTGGATTGCAACAAAAATGAGTATAAACATCCTCTTTCACTGAGCAGACGACAGCAAGATTGTGGTTGCTGTTGCTGGGACCTTGATTAGTAAGATCAACATGACAAGAGAGGCGCAGAAGCGGTAGCCGCCCGCCAATGGGCGACCGCGGGCGGAACACTCAAAACACCGCTGATAACGCGATAATAAACATGTTCGACCTCGTAAATCCCGTGCGGGGTAAACACCATAGCAGGAGGAGGGGGGGGGGAGGGGGAAGGATGGAGTGAGTAGGGGAGAGTGGGCGGGAGAGGGGAGGGTGGGAGGGGGAGCGAGGAGAAGGGAGAGGCACAGGGCCCTCTCGTAAACTCCGTTGATTTGCCGTCTCGCCGCTACCCGCCTATCCTTTCCCTTCTCTCTCCTTCCCTCCATCACTCACACCATCATTCCACTCTTGCCAACGTCCTTCCACCTTCGAAGGGGCAATTACCCATCCTCGGCGCAGCCCGATGGGGCGGTGATGGGCCTCATCCCTTCCCCGACACCAAACAAGCGAGGTGGTAATGGCGGGTGTCGTGATCTCCCAGCGCCGGCCTAAGGGCGCCGCCTTTTGTCCCTAACGTGCGACGCGACCGGCCGGCTTGTTCTGATGCTGTCAAAGGAAATTATTGTACTTGTATAAGGCCTTTTCTATCACCCGGAGAGATATTCTTAAAAAAATCAATCAGCTTGATTAGCCAGGGTTTTAGGTTAACTCTATTTCCCGTTGTGAATGCCCAGAGGATGAATTCATACATGTATATACATACTTGCATACATACACATATATATATACATATCTATTCATATGCAAATGTGATGTGTGTGTGTGTGTGTGTGTGTGTGTGTGTGTGTGTGTGTGTGTGTGTGTGTGTGTGTGTGTGTGTGTGTGTGTGTGTGTGTGTGTGTGTGTGTGTGCGTGTGTGTGTGTGTTTGTTAATTCATGTAAAGGTATTAAAATAAAGGAATATAGCGTCATCCTAAAACCCTAGCAAGCCAAACCTACCGAGCCTTAAAAGGTTTGTCCGCCAAGAGAAACGCAAAGGGCTGGTAGGAGCGCAACCCTTTCCTTCGACAACAGCAGAGCAGGCCGAGCCGCACTAGTGAAATAGAGGACACAAGTCTATGGACATTTCACGCGTACGTTCGATTAAAATTCCGAAGTTTCTTAAAACTGAAAACAAGTTTATTCATTTCTCTGCATATGGAAGAAAAAAATATAAGTCAGGATTGCGCAGGCTAATTAGGATCATGATCAAACGATATAAAAGTAATCTTTAATACTGACATACTCTTTTAATTGAAGATGAGAAAGTCCACACAACATTAGATAAATAAGAAAACTATACATAACAGAAACCTAGCCCAAGAGGCGAATGTCAACCATATGGATTAAAGAGAAATATTATCTAAATGAAATTATGCAAAAGCTAATTTTGCTATACAACACTGAGATAATCACCCTAACACATAACAAGAGATACAAAACTTTAAGAAAATACAACAAATTTATGAACAAACCCGCAATACAACATTACACTAAAATAAACAGTTATTTACCAAACCAGGAATATAGGTTTCCAAAGTTTTCTTTTGCTCTTATAGAAAAAGTCTCCTTCTCGCGGCCTCAGAAATATAATTCATGCAGAGATTAAAGCGAACCCCATTCGTTGTTTGATTATAGTTTCCCGGCGATGAACGAGACAACCGTGGTAATATCTCCGTGTTTCAATCTTTTGCTAATGGTTTGACCCGGTCGACATTTACGGATTTGCATTGTTCTGGCGATAACAGTCCGGTGAGTGCAATGGCCGAGGGCAGCATAATATCATAAGGAAACACTGACATCGTCCGCAAAACAACAGCGTGGGAATCAATAACATGACCCCCACATCTGGTGACTGCTAGACCCGGTTCATCTTGCCGCGCGAGAGTAATGCCGGCGAGCGTTAAGAGATGGCGCTGATAACCTCCTGTGACGTCACGAACAGACCCCACGCACCCTTACATTAGCCTGTTTGAATGAAATCAGGGGCACAGGATGGCAGCTTCCTACTTTTTCCTGCTTGATTTTTTTAGCAGTATTCCCACCGTCGTGGCGTTAGACGTGACTGACGTTGGGTCATCGAGAGGGAAGATTTTATTAAAAAAAAAGAAAGTAATCATAAAGACTAAACCCTGAGGCAAAATTAGATTCAGACGTGACTAAAGACGAGTGAACATGCTTTGACTTTCTCATGGCTCGTACTATCATTATATTGATATTCCCTGTTTATCCATCTATCTATTTTTATCTCCTTTCCATGTGCCCGCCTCCTTCCGTGAGCCGCGCAAGAGACGTCCTGAAGAAAAGGTGACGACGAACTCGGTTTTGGTTCTCGTTCGGTCTTTGGCCAAAAGAAACCAGTCATCATCGTGCGGTGAAAAACGGGAATAATGATTTGAAACGCTGGTGAGTGAGCTTAAGACATTGCAGAAGAGGAAGACAACAACAATTGAATGCAAAATCTAATGTCAAGTCTCATATTCGAATGAAGCGAGAACACGGAATTCGCGGTTGTCACATCACACGTGGGAATCCGAAAGAATGACGTGACTCTCAGCTGGACTCGGGCTTGTTATCTGGCATCATAACACCCTCTTGTATTTCCCTTGTCCCACGAACTGTTGTTCTCCTGTTCTCGTTGATATCCTTTTCCTATCCCTCCTCCTCTTTGCACAGCCATTGTTCTGGTGACTGTGTGGCGGCACCGAGGGAGGTCGGAGCTCTCTTCTGCGAGCTCAAACCCCCCGCCACCGCCTCCTGTACTCGCCCTCATATTCCTCGCCCTCGATGAAAGGAGAGGAACGAAGCTCGCCGTGATGCAGACTGATCTCGCTCCCACTCCATGTCGAAAACAAGAGCCCCCCCCCCCTCCTCCGCCTCTACAACCTCTTCGGTAGCGCCACGATGGGCACCCCGGGCGGTGAGTTGTTGGTTTTGGCTATTATACTCCGACAGTCCCTTGTTTTAAGCCACAATGCGCCCACGACACCCATGGCCGCCCAAGCACGGCCGCCGCGAGGGGGTCTCGCTCGCTGCGCTTCTGCACCCTTGCAAGCCTTATCTGTGGGTGTGCGACTATGCACGGATGCATGTGCGCGTGCTATTTCAGTGCCGCAGTATGAGTGCCTGCCCTTGTCTCTAGTCGAGCAATATATATGTATGAATATGTCAACCAAGCAAGAAAACGAGAAGTTTCTGGACGTCTGGCCATGCCCAGAAAAGAGTAAACCAACTTCGAAGGTGCAGGTGTCTCAACACAAGAGTCCCCGCAACGTCAAGCCGGGACAGGTGAGCGCATATATGCTGCCTTTGTACGTACGTGTGCACGGCAGGTGTACGTGTATGAACAAGCGGGCAGAATTGGGGGAGGGGAGTGTAGCGCCTCTCGGGCAAATATTGACACGAGTCAACGAACGTGTTTTATAGGCCAGGGAAGGCAAGGTGAACATGCTGGAAAAAAGGCTCGCACAACTCTATATGGCGTCCGTAGGCGTCCCTCAGTGTCTGTTCCGTGCTACGTGGAAGAAGTGTTATTTTCCATCCGACTTCTGATCCGAGAAACGGGGAAAGAGAAAAGGCTGAGATGGAGGGGCAGAATAAGGGTAGATAAAGAGAAAGAGAGAGAGAGAAGGAGAGATAGAAAGAAAGAGAAAGAGAAAGAGAGAGGGGGAGAGATAGAAAGAGAAAGAGAGAGAAAGAGAGAGAGAGAGAGAGAGAGAGAGAGAGAGAGAGAGAGAGAGAGAGAGAGAGAGAGAGAGAGAGAGAGAGAGAGAGAGAGAGAGAGAGAGAGAGAGAGAGAGAGAGAGAGAGAGAGAGAGAGAGAGAGAGAGAAAGAGGGAGAGAGAGAGAAAGAGGGAGAGAGAGAGAGAGAGATACAGAAAGATAGACAGATAGAGAGAGATATTTACATCTCTGAATCTATGACGAGTGGGAATCAGAATAACATGTAAAATAGATAAAAAACAAATATAAATTCTACATAACTCACTGTAATCAAATGTAATCACCATAAAAGCTATCAGGCTTTTGATTTTGACTTTGAT
>BOPN01001299.1:57500-62500 GCA_017312705.2 Penaeus japonicus
CGCGTCTCCGCTAGTCTGTAATGCGACACTGCAATGCTATCGCCTCACCGGGAAACCTGCAAGAGAGAGATGGAACATGTTGCATTCTCTCCCCAGATGTATGAAGATGCATAGCTATATTCCTGCATTCCCCGACACTTGATCTATCCTAACTTACATAAACCTAAGCTCACCTAACCCAATCTAACCTATCTTGACTTAACCTAAGGGAGGGCGTGGGTGGACTCGATGTAAAAGCATGATGTCAAAGGAAACAGCATTCGCGATGGGGACTTGGTATAACATTATCTTTCTTCGTACACAAGGCGAGGTTTTCAAAGAGAGAGAAATTGAGGTTTCGTTTAGATGCGAGAAGGAACAATGGCGACCAAGACCTGTTTTGCATGCGGATCCCGTTCCTCATTCAGCCGCCACGAAAATGAGATATCGCGTAACCCTCTTTTTTTAACTCCATTATCCAAGATGTAGAAGACGTGCTATATTGAAACGAAAGGCAAGGAGAGTAACAGAATTGTCGCATCGCTTTCAAATGATCGTCACGTCATATCGAAATAATGATAAACCAACTGTCAGTCAACACCTTCCCGCCCGACTAAACCAAATCAGAGTCGGCCAGACAGTTAGGTACACAGATTGTTTTCACACGCGGCGGCGGGGACGGACACCAGGCGGCCCATTACAGTAACAACCTGCCATTACAGGAAGTACAAGAGGATAAGCTCATTGCCCTCAGGTACGCCGCCATCCGGACTTCGCGCCAAATCGCCCGGGTTCCCACGCTTGACAGGACCAAGACAGAAGCCGGGAAGCGCCCACGAACGCTTCGGGTTGGATATCTTGCGAGGTTTGTCCTCGCGCCACTTTGCTCCGGTGACTGATTCCCTTCGCCAGGAAGGAAAAATCTGGAAGAAAGGCTCGCCGAGTCTGGAGAAACTACCGAAGCGGAAAGTTTATAGGGAGATGAATGTCTGCTCACCGCCGGCCACCAGTTTCTCCTGCCACGTTTAAATAATTAATGTACATCACTTAAAAGCCGATTAATTCCCCGAGTTAATTAGAAACCCAGAAAAAGAAAGCGGCGGAGACGGGCCGTTTAAAGAGCCCGCGGACTCGTTATGAAGAGATGCAAGAGAGCGCGAGGGCAGTGGCGATTGATGGCCGAAGGGGGGAGAATCTCCAGCATTTCCCTCTGCACTTTTCTCCCACGGGAAACCGAATCCGTCGCGGCCGGACTCACTAGCGGTGCCTGGGTAGATCCAGGGATCGTCTCCGCCCTAAGGATATGGAAGGGTAGCACGGAGCGGCGATAAAAACCCTTGTCCGCCTGACCCTCGCCCGCGGTTGCCGCCACGGTCACTCGACGCGACCAACCGCCTGACCTCAACGTGCTCTTTCTTACACTGGCGTTAATGGTTTACGCTCTGGCAGGGTTCGCTCCTTCGCCGCTCATGTGAAAGGGCGTCATTACTTGAACGAGTCAGCTTTGCAAGAGATGCTCATTCTAGAAGAAAAAGAAAAAGAAGATAGAAGATGCCCGTAAACCCCCGGAGAAGAAATGTTCTTGTAGATGACTTGGCTGCAACAAGTACTAATCACGCGCATCACGACTCGCTTCTGTTTTCCCGCCAAATCGCTGGTCTCTGCACGCCACCTGTCCGACGCCAAGGTTGGTTTCTTCGCCGCCGGCCTACTTATAATCCAATGACCCACTCGTGTAATTCTATCGCAGGTCTCTATTGAGACAGAGAAAACACTCGAGCGCATTCAAACTTGGGCGTATCCAAACTTTATACAAAGGAAAGTAATACGTTTCTTATTATTCTTCGACGATTTTTTTCTCTAGATGTGCATTTGGAAAATCAGCGCATGACCGTGCGCATGTAATTCGCGTAATTCCGTGTGCGGCGCGCACGACCCCATCGGAACATACAAATGGAAAGAGGATTACGCAGCGACCCCAACACGATGACAGATAGCATGCAAGGCGTGCTTGATGCGGGGGGCGGGGGGCGGTGTGGGGGGGGGGGTCGCCTTTAATTTGCGTCTCCCGCCGGCCGCTCGTCGTGCTCTCGGGCCGGCGCTGCCAGGGCGGGCTACTTCATAATCATGCTCCGTCGCTAAATATAACATGTCAACTAATGCAGCGACAGTTTTACGTTCAAAATACATATCTCTCCGAGATCTCTCTTGTGGCAAGACCAAAGAAATCTCGACGTCTGGTAATAGCGACGATTCTCGTTTGCCCGAGGCACAGCGGTCTACAAGGGACTAGGACCCCCACGAACTAGCCTCCCGTTATTCAGAGAAACCAGCTTCTCCCCCACCCCCATTTTTTCTTTTTTTCTAGAAGAATCGAACCCTTTGCCAAAACACTAATATCACTGGCCGTTTCCCCGCGCCAAAGCCTCGCATAACGTCGAAGGAGGCATTGCTTTTTTTCTCCTTTTTTTCTATTTCATATTTTTTTCTTGTTCCTCTTCTCTTTTTTGCATCCACATCACGAGTGAGGTGGTTACAGCGGATAATTAAGGAGTAAGAGGCAGGGAATGATAGGCACTGCGGGTAATCAGATGGCGGGAAGACAGATGGGCTCAACACGAGGGATATACTTTCTCATTTTCTACGTTCGTTTTTTTTTCTTTTCCTCTCTTCTCTCCTCTCCTCGCTCGGCGGGGGTTCCATGGGGTTAGACTCCGCGGGTATGACTTATGTTTCGGAGGTTCTACTGCTCAGGGAGAGATACACGGCCAATCGTGTGACTTCGCTTGTGTACACTTTTAGTGTCGGTCTGGTGTGGATTCTCATCTCGCTCTCTGTCTCTGTCTCTCTCTGTCTCTCTCTCTCGCCCCCCCCCCCTCTCTCTCTCTGTACCCCAACACGCGCCGTTCCCTAAGAGTGTCTTCGCCGAGGTCTCGCGCGTGGTCGTTATCCCTCGATGGGTCTCGCTCGGTCTCTTTGACTGCTGTACTCAAGAGCCGCCTCTCTCTCTCTCTCTCTCTCTCTCTCTCCCTCTCTCTCCATACATCCACTCACCTACAAAGGAAACCAAGGAATGAAAACACCCCGTTCATATAGAGCCAAAAGTGGCCAAGCGTTATGGATTTGCTCTCGATTGTTGAAAATTGTGCGGGTGTCAAGTACCGCTGCCCCCCCCCCCCTCGTCTCCCCCCCCCCCCCCCTCTGGAGCGCACCTTGACACACTTGCACCTGGCGTAACTACAAATGCGTGATCACGTCCGATTTACGTTTTTTTTATTTTTTTTTTATTGACCTGCTCTCTCTCTCTCTCTCTCTCTCTCTCTCTCTCTCTCTCTCTCTCTCTCTCTCTCTCTCTCTCTCTTTCTCTCTCTCCCTCTCTCTCACTCTTTCCTCCTCTCTACCTGTGTGTGTGAGTGCGTGCGTGCACGTGCACTTACCTGTGTGTACACGCAGTTCTGTTTGCCTGTATCCGTCCGTGCTTTCACCAACAACACCACAACCTGTCATCGACCCTACGGCACCATTACGCGTCACAACCACCACCTTTTTGCACCATCGGCTTTCATCACAACACACGACCCCTCCCCCTTCTCCTCCTAACCACCCTACGTGTTGCCCTCCCCCCTCCCCCCTGCCCCTCCACCCCCACAGGCCCTCGCAATCAGATCTATCTTTGGCGTGAGCATCATAATAAAAGGCTGCCTCGCCGGAGAGAGGTTCCGCCGCACTCCCTCAATGCCAAAGATCTATCAATATCATCCCGGAGCAAACACACGAGCCTCATTAATCATTCACGTCCGGACGAATCTAATTCATCACCGAACAAGACGTATCATTCATTGTCTCTTTCGATATCAAAATCAGAACTATGTGATTGTAAACATTAAATAGCGGTGATTAATTACGCATTTTATATCAACTGACAAATCTATTTTCTTTGTGTCTGTGATTCGAGATTCGCAATGGATGATTTTATTTGTGAAAAGAAAAGGAAAAGGGAGAAAGAGAGAAAAAGGCAGAAAGAACTGTTCGAAATCCAATATTGAGAAATTTCAGATAATAATTCCAGTCACTTTTTACGCTTCAAGTTCGTCGTTTTCTTCGGATATGCTGACGTCATTCCGAACGTATTTATCGAAAGGTCCTCGTAAGTGCGAGTTAAGCTTTCACTGACTGAATGGAGTATGAGCATAAAGGCTATTCTAGAACTGCGTAGTAAAAAAACAAAACAAGAAAAAAAACAACGGAAAACTGAGAGAGAAAAAACGAGACAGCGGAGGCTACAACGGTGGTTCCGCTTGGACAAGAGGGGAGGGAAGAGAGGAAGAGGGGAACAGGGGAGGGGAGGGGGGGGTGAGGTGGTGTGGGAAGAGGAAGGGGAAAAAGAAAGGATAGGAAGGGATAGGAAGGAGGAAGGAGGAAGGAGGAAGGAGGGAGGAGGCAGTGGAAAGAACGAAAAGGATCAAGGAGAGAGGCTGTAGGAGAGAGTCAGAGGCCGCTCTAAGTCGCCTCTCTGGAAACCGCGTGTCCGAGGCGTATAGAGGAGGGCGTAGGCGTGGGCGGGACTGCAGTAGAAGAATTGTGTCCCCACACCCCCACCCCCACCCCCACCCCCACCCCGCCCCCGCCATCGCCTTGGGCCTCATTCGCCTGTCACACTCGAACGCCTCGTCACAGGCACACGCCCTTGTCGCCGCGTGACCGAGGGAGAGTCGCAGAGGCTCCTGCTGACTCTCCGCGCGGCTGACGCGAGTGCGGACTCAACAGCTGCTTTGCGGGAGGAGGGAAGGAGGGGGGGGGGTGAGGGGAAAATGCAAGCAGAAAAGAAGAAAACAAGTGGAAGAAATCAAGAGGAAATAATGATGATGATGGTAATAATAACAGTTATAATGGTAGTAGCAATAACAATAGTAATTAATATTGTTAATAATGATAATAATAACAGTAATAGTATCAATGACAAATCATATCAGTATAAGAGAGAGAGAGAGAGAGAGAGAGAGAGAGAGAGAGAGAGAGAG
>BOPN01001299.1:70000-77500 GCA_017312705.2 Penaeus japonicus
TGACTCACGAATCCCCTCTGACCGAAAATAAATGCATAAGAGAATGACACACACACGAACCAACACTTGTGCACACACGCACACATACACACAGCCATAAAGAATGATATCACTGAGCAAACGACAACCTAAAACACCATACACGAGGTCATCCATCACCATCCGCCTCCCCCTCACCCCGTTCCTCCCGCCAGAGTGAGGAATTTTCTCGAAAAAAAGCGCAAGAAAACCGAAGAGAAGCAAGAGCGTCCCCTTGCCGCTCTCAGCATCCGCTCTCCTGGAGAGGATGGGTGGGGTGGAGATGGAGAGGAGGGAGGGGGGGGAGATAGAGAGGAGGAGGGGGGAGAGATAGAGAGGAGGAGGAGGAGAGATAGAAAGGAGGTTGGAGGAGAGACAGAGAGGAGGAGGGGGAGAGATAATGAGGAGAAGGGGGAGAAATGGAGAGGAGGGAGGGGGGAGATAGAGAGGAGGAGTGGGGAGAGATAGAGAGGTGGAGGGGGAGACAGAGAGGAGGATGGGGTATTGAGAGGACGGGGGGGGGGGGTAGAGATAGATAGATAGATAGATAGGGAGAGAGAACGACTCCTTCCAGAACGACTTCTCAGCAGGACCATATCCGCGGCGCTCAAGGGGACCGGATTTTGATTTCAGGGCCGCCTCGTTAAATCCAAAAGGGAATAAAGGGAAGGAATTAAAGAATATAAGAAAGAGAGAAAGAAAGAAAGAAGAGAGAAGAAAAAATAGATAGAGAAAGAGAGAAAGAAAGAAAGAGTAGGGAAGAAAAAAATATGAAGAGAAAGTGCGAAAGAAAGAAAGAAGATGGAAGAACCAAAATATGAAAATAAAGAGAGAAAGAAAGAAAGAGGAGGAAAGAAAACAAATATGAGGAGAAAGAGCGGAAGAAAGAAAGAAGATGGAAGAACCAAAATATGAAGAGAAAGCGAGAAAGAAGAAAAGAATATATATATAAAGAGAAATGGAGAAAGAAAGAAAGAAGGAAATAAAAAAAATATGAAGAGAAAGAGAGAAAAAAAAGCATATTCATACAAGTAAGTAAGTAAAGCAGAAATAGATGTGAAAAGAAATGAAAATATATTAAATAAAAAAAAGGAAAAGCGAGAAGGGTGGGAAGGGGGAGGGGGCCCTATCAATACAGGGCGGGGAAAAAAGACAATAATATCACGAACCCGAAGATAATGGGGAGAGTGGTACCAACAACATTTACGTGAATCATTCGCGAAAGTTGGAACTAGGATGATAAAAAAGGGGGGGGGGGCGGAAAATGATGCTACGGGCGGCTTTTTCTTTCAAAATACAAGTTCAAGGGAAACGCTGACAAGAAATGGCATCGGAGAGAGACTGAGGGGGGGGGGGCGAGAATGGAGAGGTGAGAGAGAGGAAGAAAGCGAGAGAGTAGGGAGCGTGATGGGAGGGAGGGAAGGAGAGAGAGGGAGAGAGGGAGATGGGGGGGAGAAAGAGAGAGAAAGAGACAGACAGACAGACAGACAGAGAGAGAAATACATGTTACATGTGCATTCACATGCACATGTAACGCGGCAAGTAGAGAGAGAGAGAGAGAGAGGAAGAAAGGGAGAAAGGAAAAAAGGAAGAAGGGGAGAAAGCGAGGAGAAAGGGGGAGAGAGAGAGGGAGGGAGGGAGAGAGAGAGAGAGAGAGAGAGAGAGAGAGAGAGAGAGAGAGAGAGAGAGAGAGAGAGAGAGAGAGAGAGAGAGAGAGAGAGAGAGAGAGAGAGAGGGAGAGAGAAAGAGAAAGAGAGAGAGAGAGAGAGAGAGAGAGAGAGAGAGAGAGAGAGAGAGAGAGAGAGAGAGAGAGAGAGAGAGAGAGAGAGAGAGAGAGAGAGAGAGAGGGAGAGAGAGAAGGAGGGAGAGGGAGAGGGAGAGAGAGAGAGAGAGAGAGAGGGAGGGAGGGAGAGAGAGAGAGAGAGAGAGAGAGAGAGAGAGAGAGAGAGAGAGAGAGAGAGAGAGAGAGAGAGAGAGAGAGAGAGAGAGAGAGAGAAAGAGAAGGAGAGAGAGAGAGAGAGAGAGAGAGAGAGAGAGAGAGAGAGAGAGAGAGAGAGAGAGAGAGGGAGAGAGAGAGAGAGAGAGAGAGAGAGAGAGAGAGGGAGGGAGAGAGAGGGAGGATGGGAGTGAGTGAGAGAGAGATAGAGAGAGAGAGACAGAAAAAGACAGAGAGAGAGAGATAAAAAGAGAGAGAAAGAGAGGGGGGAAGGAAGGGAGAGAGAGAGAGAGGGAGAGAGAGAGAGAGAGAGAGAGAGAGAGAGAGAGAGAGAGAGAGAGAGAGAGAGAGAGAGAGAGAGAGAGAGAGTAAGAGAGAGTTTCTAGGACGACGTGTTCCAAGAAAACGTCCCTCCGCGCGCCCGCCCTCGCGACGCAATACGGGGAAAGAACGCCCGTGTATCAAACTATACTGGCAGTGATGATTGTTATCAGTGGAGTTTTGTTTACGGAAATTGATGATTAGCCGAAGTTCCGAGAAAAAACAAGCATTGTATTACAAAACGTACAGCAAGAACTATCGGGTTCCTTGCTCAGTTTTTAGAATTCGTTACCTAACCTACATACACGCAAAACATCATCTTGCAAGTTCAGCCAGCTATTGCTCCTCGCCACTTAATTGCAGACTCGAATACTATCTTCAATACGTCTTTAAAAAAATCTAATATAAAAGGCACAATAAATATGCGGGACTTTAAGATGAGGAATCGTTGTTGTGTAATCATCCATAATTGTTGTTGACGCGCTTCGAAACGCTTCGTGACACCCCGTGCGCGTCGGGAGAAACATCAATCACAATTGTCGGGGATTTTGTGCTATTGTACAAGATGGGAACACTTTCTCACTTCAGCCATCTGACACGGTTACTCTCTTAGCTGTAATCACTGTAATATAATGATCAATTGCACAAATACGCCAACACACACTCACACATAAGAATCACCAGACACGATGAGAGGAGAACGAAACTAACGGCATGGAAACGCGGCACCTTTTCACTCTTCCCAGCTGGCACCGTTGCATTAGAACCCCCCTCCCCCCTCCCCACATCCCCACGGCGCCACGCGGATCTCTTGGCATAGGAGGTGGGCATAAAATGGTGCATATAATGAGATGGCGCAAACGGGCATCGCTCAGCCGGTAATGCTGCCACGCGATATACTCAACTTTGGACGCTCTGTAATCAGCAATCGTAAATTGAAAAGGGCCAATCATCACTTCTTTAGTGCCGCGGCCCTCGAGCAAGAAGGACACTCTCCGGGCCGGCCATAAGGCTCATCCATCCCTTGCCACATCACGGGAAATCCGCCCCAACGAGGCAGAACCTGTCGAGAAATTACGTCCTGATGATCAATTCGCATCGATAAATCGGCGAGATAGTAACCTTCTTGGACTTATCCTCGCAGGTGAGTCCGCTCCGAGGCCGGCCGCCGCGATGGCTAAATGAGCAGCTATTTCCATGATCCGCTCTCTGATATTCAAATTGGCATTAACACGCGGTCCGCCGCGCCCGCTCGCCTTCCAGGGGCTGCTGACTCTTGCAAGATCTTTTTCACTTCATTTCACTTCCTTCTCGATCGCTCTTTCTCTGTCCGTCTCTCTCTCTCTCTCTGTCTCTCTCTTTCTCTGTCTCTCTCTCTGCCTCTCTCTCTCTCTCTCTCTCTCTCTCTCTCTCTCTCTCTCTCTCTCTCTCTCTCTCTCTCTCTCTCTTTCTGTTCGTTTATTTTTGACTCTCCCTGTCCTCCTCGTTCTTTCACCTACCCCAAACCGACATCATTTTACACTCATGTACTCTCTTTATCTTATTCTCCTGAACCCCCCTACCCTCCTACCCCCCTACCGCCAACAGGGAGGCAGGTCGGTGCAGTGACGTCATCAGTGATCGCATCTGCCGTAATGAGAGGCGATGACCGGCCTAGCGTGGCATTACCCACGGTCCCTCCCTCCCTCTCTCCCTCATCTCTCTCTCCCTCTCTCTCTCTCTCTCTCTCTATCGCTCTCTCTCTCTCCCTCTCCCCCCCCCATCTCTCTCTCTCTCTCTCTCTCTCTTTCTCTCTCTCTCTCTCTCTCTCTCTCTCTCTCTCTCTCTCTCTCTCTCTCTCTCTCTCTCTCTCTCTCTAGCTCTGCTAGATGTAGTGACTGCAAGATTACGGCCCGTCTAGAATTACTACTTGGAGTATAGTGTCCCAAATGATGCTGAAGGAACTGAATGCAGGTTACGTAATCACCCAATCCACACACCCTTGGCCACTATGCAATGATATGTCATTTGATTGAGGAGTTTCATGAAATGAATGAACGTGAAACCTTGTACAGTGTTACTACTTCTCTTATAGAGGCCGGTGTTCTATCAGATATATTGCATAAGTACAAAGGTTTTGCCTGTTATAGATGAACAAATAAAGCCGTCCTTGGGAAAGATACATAGGTATTGTTATATCTTATATCTAGTTTTATCCGTTATATCAATCGACCGGTTCACCATAATGCATGTCTCAGCATGGATGTTTGTCTCAACTTACTGTGAACTGTTGCACAAGCCATTTAAGCGCAGTTACGATGCCTATCCATTTGTGTATTGCATTTGTTATAAATGCATTTTTCAAAATCGATCAAATCTATCCCTCCTTCTCTCTCTCTTATCCCCCCCCCTCTCTCTCTCTCCCTCTCTCTTATCCCCCCCCTCTCTCTCTCTCTCTCTCTCTCCCTCTCTCCCCCCCCCCCCCCTCTCTCTCTCTCTCTCTCTCTCTCTCTCTCTCTCTCTCTCTCTCTCTCTCTCTCTCTCTCTCTCTCTCTTTCCCTCTTCGTCTCTCCATCCCGAAAATCTCTGTTTTCCTTCGGTCTCTCTTCCTCTTCCTTAGTGTGTCTTTCGATTTCTATGAACAAATGGTAGAGGATAACGACGGAATGATAATAATAATGTTAATAATGATGATGATGATGATGATGATAAGGATAGTAGCAGAAGCAATATATAATTATGATCACAAAAAATAATAACAGTGTGTGTGTGTGTGTGTGTGTGTGTGTGTGTGTGTGTGTGTGTGTGTGTGTGTGTGTGTGTGTGTGTGTGTGTGTGTGTGCGTGTGTTTGTGTGTGTGTAGGGAGGAAATGGGGAAAAAAGAGAAGAGAAGTAGGAGTAGGAGGAGTAAAGAATATGAGAAAAGGAAATGGAATGACAGGCATAAATTCTTAAAAAAACGAAAAACGAGAATAAGAAACCCAAAACGAATAAAAAAAAGATTAAAAGGAAAACGAGATCCCAGCAACATTCCACACGACCCGAGGAATCACGCCGAAAGTGGGGGAGGGGGAAGAAATGGGGGGAGGGGGAGGGGGCGGGGACGAGATGGAGCCGCGGAGAGGAGAGGAGAGGGGAGAGGGGAAGGGAGGAGAGGAGAGGAGGGGCGAAAAGGGAAGGGTGGGAGAGGAATGGAGGGAGAAGAGGGGAAGGGAGGGGAAGAGAGGAGAGGAGGGGGTAGAAGGGAAGGAAGGGGAAGGGAGGAGAGGAGAGGAGGAAGTGAGTGAAAGACAGGGGGGGAGGGGGAGGCTAGAGACGCTAGGAGGAAGGGGAACAGGAGAGAGAGGGAGGGAGAGAGAGGAGAGAAAAGAGAGCAGGGAGAGATATTAAAGAACCGACACACACACACACAATTCCCCTCAACCGAACCTGTGATCCGCGAATCGAACCCCGATTGCGAAAGGGGGAGGGCAGACGGGGGGGGGGGGTCGCAAGCTCAACCGCACTACCACAACAACAATTCCTCGGATATTAATAGTCTGCGAGAGGAGATGAATGATGAATGATGAACAAGGGGCGTGCGGTGACGTAGCGGCTGGTGGCGGTGGTGAGGGTGATGAAGGTGATGAATCGCGGCTGCGCTGAAGGCGTTGGTCATGCGGTTCTGAAGGATACTTTGGGCTCGGCTTTCTCTCTTGCTCCGTCTCCCTTTCTCTCTCTCTCGTTCTCTCACCCCCTCTTTCTCTTTCTCATTTAATACCATGCACATCCTCTAAAGGCGAAGAAAAAACTTTTCGTTATGCTCTAAATACGTTGTGATAAAAACTCAAACTGACTTTCATCAACTTTACATCATTCCAGAGGCAAGTTGAACACAGAGTTATTAAACAACTCTTAAAATTCACAAACTTAAAATCTGAAAACAAAACCATTAACCTTTTAACATTTAAGCTATCTCAGGACAAAAAAGCGTAAAAAAATGACTAAAACTTAAATGCATTTGTACATTTGCACAAGAAATCCTTCAGTTGTAACCTCCGTTGCGCAATAAAAGATTAACTTGGGGAATTCTAATGCTCATTGTCACTTCCCCTTTGGCTCAAACAGAGAGGAAAAACACGAAAAAAATCGTAAACTGTTATAAAGAATGTCAGGATTACTGTTCTAATGTTGTGCGGTTATCATATTACGGGTTTATGGAACTCGGTTGAAGAGGCGCTGGAAGCGAGAGCAGGGGAGTCCGGCCTGGCCGCTCCAAAGATAACACGCTAGCAACAGGTACCAGATATCGCAGCCAGACGATGGTCGGTGTAATACCAGGGTGATGGATGCTGTCCCCGCGTGGTAACACTGTCCCAGCTCTTCTCGTCTCACTTGCCTTCTCGTTTGGAAGGAGGGAGGGAGGGAGATCGAGAATTATACAGATAATTAGATAGATACATTGGTAGACAGACATACAGATAAATAGGAACGGATAGTATCGTGCAAGCACTTTCTAGCGCCCATGCAAGGTAAGAGAAAATCTCACTTGTCAAAATCACAAAAGAACCGGTGTATTTAATACGAAAACGCAATTACACAGACGAATCATAATCTCAGAGCACTATCTTGATCCAGAGGATCCGAAAAGAAAAAAAAGAAAACCTGGTCGTTTTGTCTCACCTCCTCCTCTTCTTCCTCTTAATTTTTTTCTTTTGCTTTTCACAGCCTCTTCTTCTTCTTCCTTCTTTTTCTTTTCCTCCTCCTACTTCTTCCATCTTCCTCCTTCATTTTTTTTTCTTATTCTCCTTCTCCTTCCTCCCCTCCTCATCATCCTGCACTGCCCCAACCCTTTCCCTCCGAGCGCCCGTGTTAGCTCAGTTCGACGCTTCACGCTTTTCACTGCTCTTATTTCACTTCCGCATTGTTTACACGGGTTGGGACTGACCACGTGGCCGGTGCTGGGGGGGGGGGGGGGGGCCCCCACCCCCCCCCCCCCCACGACCCGCGCCTGTGTGGAATCCGGGGAAATTCGCAGTCGCTTGAGAAGGACATGCGCGTGAGGCTTGTCTTGTGTTCTGCTGGGTTGTTCGCATTTCCTTTTTGCTCCTGTCCTTCCGGATTCGCGTTTGTTGTGATGCTGGTCATACTGGGACTGAAGATGTACAAAGACACAGACACAAACATACGAAGCAAACACACAAATATTCACGCACATACACACATGCACACGCATCGACATGGACATAAACACAAACTCACACGCA
>BOPN01001299.1:82500-87500 GCA_017312705.2 Penaeus japonicus
TTATATGTGTACAAGTTTTTCCACGTATTTTTTCGCGGGACTTTAAAAGCAACTCCTTGATCACGGGTCAAGCATGCGCAGTCACCCCACGCAGTCGACACTGTGAAAATGAATGGTCACTGCCTGTGCTAACGGGAGGGTGAAACACACACCTCCCCCCCCCCACACACTTAAACACTCATCACGATGTGCCACCCTTTCATCACACCCCCTCCCTCCTACCGTCACGACCCTCCCCCCTCCCCTCCCCTCTCTACCGACCACACTCTATCACCCGAGCCAATCAACACCGGCACCTCCTAATCCACCATAAAAGTACACCGCTGACCAAGAATAATCCGTGATTGCCTCGAGACAGCAGCTGACGGGACCCCTTCCCCCTCCCCTCTTCACCCCTTCCCCCTCCCCTCTTCACCCCTTCCCCCTCCTCTCCTCACCCCTTCCCCCTCCCCCTCCCCCCTTCACTCCTTCCCCCTCCCCTCTTCAACACCTCCCCCTCCTCTCTTCACCCCTTCCCCCTCCTCTCTTTACCCCTTCCCCCTCCCCTCTTCACCCCTTCCCCCTCCTCTCCTCACCCCTTCCCCCTCCCCCTCCCCTCACTCCTTCCCTCCCCTTCAACACCTCCTCTCTTCACCCATTCCCCCTCCTCTCTTCACCCCTTCCCCCTCCCCTCTTCACCCTTCCCCTCCTCCTCTCCTCACCCCCTTCCCCTCTCTTAACCCCTCTTCCCCTCCCCCTTCACTCCTTCCCCTCCCCCTCTTCAACACCTCCCTCTCCTCTTCACCCCTTCCCCTCCCCTCTTTCACTCTCTTTTCCCCTCCTTCTCCTCACCCTCTCTTTCCTCCCCTCTTAACCCTTCCCCTCCCCTCTCACTCCTTCCCCCTCCTCTCTTCACCCATTCCCCCTCCTCTCTTCACCCCTTCCCCCTCCCCTCTTAACCCCTTCCTCTCTTCACTCCTTCCCCCTCCTCTCTTCACCCATTCCCCCTCCCTTCTTTACCCCTCCTCTCTTCACCCCTTCAGCCACTCTTCACCCCCTCCCTCTTCTCCATGTCCTTCCCTCTGTGAATATTCTGGAACCGCCTCTCTCTCCGGGAAGACTTCCGGATTCTGTCCCATCTCCGCTAAACTTCCTCTTCCTTTTAATATTCTAACTTCCCTGAATAATCTAGAGTGTTGTTGGTACTTAATAGGTTTAATAATTTGGATTTATAGTTTGCTTCTTGATATCGATATCTTGATATTGTGTGATTCGCTACCTCTCTCCTTTGCGCTCGGTTGCTATTGTTATTGTTGTCAATATCTAGAACATATACATATCTATAATCTATCTATCTATCTATATATATATATGAGGAAGAGAAAGAAAAGGAGGGGAGAGGAGTGAGGGATGAGAAAGAGAAAAAAGAGAAAAGGAAAAAGAAAGAGAGAGAGAGAGAGATAGAGAGAGAGAGAGAGAGAGAGAGAGAGAGAGAGAGAGAGAGAGAGAGAGAGAGAGAGAGAGAGAGAGAGAGAGAGAGAGAGAGAGAAAGAGAAAGAGAAAGAGAGAGAAAGAGAGAGAGAGAGAGAGAGAGAGAGAGAGAGAGAGAGAGAGAGAGAGAGAGAGAGAGAGAGAGAGAGAGAGAGAGAGAGAGAGAGAGAGAGAGAGAGAGAGAGAGAGAGAGAGAGAGAGAGAGAGAGAGAGAGAGAGAGAGAGAGAGAGAGAGAGAGAGAGAGAGAGAAAGAAAGAGAGAGAGAAAGAAAGAGAGAGAGAGAGAAAGAGAGAGAGAGAGAAAGAGAGAGAGAGAGAGAGAGAGAGAGAGAGAGAGAGAGAGAGAGAGAGAGAGAGAGAGAGAGAGAGAGAGAGAGAGAGAGAGAGAGAGAGAGAGAGAGAGAGAGAGAGAGAGAGAGAGAGAGAGAGAGAGAGAGAGAGAGAGAGAGAGAGGGAGACAGGTGCGGGGCCTCCCAACACGCTCCCAACGACCGCCTTGGACCTAATTGTATGCCTAACGAGGCGACGACCCGTTGTTAGGGTCCAGGTGGTCCTCCTCTGCGCCGTCGTTATTCTTTAACGCGAGGTTTCTCCCGTAGTAATGGCTTAGTTATTGACTTATTTATTATCTATTAGGCCGAAATGTTTCTTTGTTGGCTCTGAGTGATGCTGCGCGGAGAGGGAAGGAGAAGAGAGAAAGAGAGAAGCAGAGGGAAAGGGGGAGGGGGAAGAGGAAGAGGAAGAGGAAGAAGGAAAAGGGGAGAATTCCTCGAAAATATTTGCGGAGGAAAGAACGACACGCTAGACGGAAGACTCCGAGTCTCCAAGGCAACTTTTTCCCCGACCGACACTATGGCGATTGGGAGTGGAAATTACACTCTTCAAATACTCTTATTTGTAATTCCGGGAGCATGACGAAGCCATGGCGAACTGCACAGTGCAGCACCGTAAACAAAAGACTCGGCCCTTCCAGATCTTAGGTATCACGATGGCTGAACTGAAGGATTTAAGCCAGATTTCCCCCACCCTTCCCTCCCTCCTCCCTCCGACCCAGGCAATGCGAGGCAGGCGCCATCTGTCGGCCAGCAGGGACCCTTACAGGTGGCTTCGCGTCGCGGACTCCGTTGCGGCCCGGGCATCGAATTCCCTGCACGAAGATAAACACACTCGGGCAACACTCGAACCGCCATTGGACCGTGGCGCCCCCCCCGCCCCCCTCCCACCCTGCCGTTGAAAGATCGAGAATCCCGATATAATTTATGCAACCTCCGAATCAAAACGGCGCGCGGAGCAGAATGTGACGCCGGTTAATGGTCACCCGAGCCTTATTAACGGTTTAATTGTACCGTTCGCCGGAAACGTCAGTCAATTATCACCGGATGCTTAATCTGGCGGCCGGAAACTGTATTCCGACTCCGACAATAGGCCAAACCCACACTTTCACTAGGGCATATTACCGCCCGCGGGCATCCATACCCCCGGGCACACTTCCATCGCCTCCAATCTATCAACCAAAACCCGAGGTTGAATGCCGAGCCAAAAAAGTGCAGCAATATCACCATGAAGCAATATACATCACAAAAAGTACTGTTCCAACTTCTCTTGAGTGTTTACTCTTGAGCTAAAAACGTCTGGGCATCTATGTCTTCGGTTTGTCTTTGAGCGATGCTTGCTTTTGAAGGCACGAACCCTTGAGGCCGAGGGTGACTTTTAGATAAAACATTTACTGGGTAAACAACAATCTGACCAGTTATAAGTGGAAGAAATTAATCATCTTAAGTCACCAAGAAAACAGGGTTAATACTTTATTGCAATTACAATCCTGGCACAAAATAAATATTGCCCCTCCATCGTATTTGAGAGAAAGAAAGAAAGAAAGAAAGAAAAAAAAAAAAAAAACTACCCACACAAACATGTATGATACCTTTTCTTCTCACAGTAACAATAGATGTCATTACGCCAGCATATCAGTCCAATTATCCGACGTTCAGACTATCACGGCAGATTTCACTCACAACCATTGGGTCATTCTCTTTGTTTCTCCTCCGGAAGCTAATTTACTTGCCATCTGCGACACAGAATTATTACCTTGTCCTATTCCGTTTCTCTTTTCGAATCTCACTATTTTCTTCGGTCCAGTCGTTGCCTTCGTCTTACACTGACCTCATCACAAAAAAAAAAAAAATCTTCGCTCTCTTCCTGTTCAATTCTATTGTTCAATTCTATTTTATTCTTTGACAACCCAATTTTCTTGACCTCACCCTAATCCCTGTCCAATGTCAGTCTGTGAGTATGAGAAGGAAGAACATTTTCTCTCCTCGCCCTTTCCTCATGACACTGCGGAGCACTCAAGCGTCAGTAACCAGTTGTTTAGTTGTTGTTTTTTTCTTGTGTCGCCTCTCACTCACTTTCTAGCACTGTCATCAGCTCCAACCGCACACTCATATACTGCAGTCTAAGAAATACACTTCCCTCCTCAACCCCTCTACTCCTCCCCACCTCCCTTCGAACCCTGCTTTCATGCAAAGCGTGTTGCTAATATGTTGCCATAGCTTTTGCTAATTATTCCATTGACTTAAAACCCGAGGCACTCACTGCCAACACGCCGCAGAATATATATCTTTTAAATCGCATCTCTGAAAGCAAGTGAGACCAGCATGACCTGAAGAGTGTGAATGCGGGAAGATATCATATCATAACTCAAAAGTGTCGACCTCACCACGTGACGTTGCTTCTACTTGCGGGGAAAGTTACCGTGTTTATATATGTGTGCAACTAAAGGAAATCTCACTAAATTAACCGAAATGAATAAAGCTAATCCCCACGCAATTTCTCGTACCTTCAAAATCAAAAACTTTCTAGACCCCAAAATATGTCATCTAAAGCAAATTTCAAGGCAGAAAAAGTGGCATGTTTCATATTGGTAAAACGTGCAAACAAGGGGAGAGGTGGAGGCGAAATGGTTGCGATGAATTGCATCAATTCCTCTCTCTTTTCCTGGAGAGCAAAATAAACATGATAATAACAATGCGATTAAGTGATAATTCCACGCGATATAATGGCGATGAAGCCAAGTACTCAAATAAAAGGAAAATATCTGCGCGTAATGACAGTCATCGTCATCCGTGAACTATAATCACAATTTCCTTTTATGTTTGAATAAGTGCATTTAATTGTGCGTGATTACTAGATCTTGAAGAGGCGAGAGGAGCATTAAAAGGAGAAACGACGTGAAACGCAACGCGTTAGACGCAAGAGGGAATCACTTCAGTTTGCATCACTTCCGACACTTCCGGCGTCGCGAAAGGGAAAGTGCCCAGTGACATCAATTACAAAAAAAGGAAAGTGACATGATACAAAAATTAAATCAGTTGTCAAGAAAACAAGTGGCATCATTGCAGAAAACCAAAGGATACCAATTACAATTTTTTTTAGAAAACTGGAAGGTAAAGAGAAATGAACCCTCTGAGATGTGAATATGCATTGTCACTTCACACTAGTGCAAGCAAGCAAGACGACACACGCGGCTT
>BOPN01001299.1:90000-92500 GCA_017312705.2 Penaeus japonicus
TTTTGATTATGACAGTAACGACAGAGGAAGTCTTGACAGGAGAGAGAGAAATAAATAAAATAAGACACTATTTCATTTCTGAAAATGAATAAAAATACAAACAAACCTAAAGGCCGGGACACCCAATCAAAACATTTTCGTTAGAAAGGCGAAACAGAAACGTTAACATGACAAAAAGCAAAGAAAGGCAGCTCAAGAAAGTCGAAAAAAGAAAAACTTTATCGGCGAACATGAAAGCGCTTCGGTGCGGTTCAAGGCGCATGCACAAGGAAGCGCACACGGTATATGGGTCAGCGGCCCGGGCGGGGTGTGGGCGGCGGGGCGCTCTCGGCGTCATTACGGGCATCGCTGCAATAATATCTCACCTGAGGTCATCTCTCGCCCACTAAATCATGCTGGGCGGGAGGGAGGGAGGGAAGAGGGGGTAGGGAAGGGCGGGGTAAGGGGAGATGAGGATGAGGATAAGGGGGGATGGGACGGTGGAGAGATGGGGGAGAAGGGGAGGGGAGGGAGCGAGGGTGAGGGGAAGGAGGGAGAGTGTAGGAAAAAGATGGAGAGTACACCGCTGGGATATCCCTGCATCCATAAATCATGGAGGGTGGTGAAGTGGGGGGGGGGGGGGTTGTGTAGCGGAAGGAGGGAGGGGAGGGAGGGGCGCTGGGTGGTCGGAGGGACCAGCACCAACAATTAATAAAGAAATTAATCTGGTGTTTGTTACGGTCCACGACGAGGCATCTGCCCGAGGGCCCTGTAGGGTACGAGAATGACTAATGCAAGATCTATTTCGGCCTCATAAATTTGCGCGATGGCGAGGGGACGTGCCATTAAGCGCGTGACCTCCGTGCCTCCTCTCTCCCCGGCCGCCGTGCTAGTGGCCGTGTCACAGCTGGCCAAGTTGTATTCCAGCTGGTCCTCGTGCCGAGCCATGTTCCAGCTGGTCCTCATGACAGGCCGTGTTCCAACTAGTTCCCATAGCAGAACGTGCTCCAGCTGGACCAAATGCCGGGCCGTGCACCAACTTGTTTTCTTGGCGGTTCATGCCCCAGCTGGTCCCTACGTCGTGCTCCGACTGGTTTTCGTGCCTTCGTGCTAATCCGTGCTCCAGCTGATCCTCCTGCTAGACAGGGCCCCGTCCAGGCCTCGTGCTCGGCCGTTCCCTGGCCAGCGTCGGAACAATTCATGCACTATTTGGAGTCGCCCTGTATCAGCTGGCGTTGGGATGAGCCCTGTATCATGCACGAGGCGCCGCCAAAGTAACCTTATCCCCGGCCGAGTCATGCATCAGCATTTGAGACCACTTAATGTAAATGCAATACATCTCATTCCTCTGAGACAACACAGGCGCGGCCAAGGCTCGAAATTCTGATACCGTGCATGCGGGCAGAAAAAAAGGAATACATTCGCGAAACTTTTCAGGGACTAATCCCCTTACGCTCACTTCATTTCTCCAACAATACATCTATCGCTTTGTCAATCACTATACATGGATATGTATAATCAATACGACAGAGCAAGTATATATAAAAAGACAACATACTCATCGCAACATGACTATTTATGATGCAATCCATGTTTAAGAAAGCAATGCAGACTAACATAAGCAACTTGTTTAATTACCTTTTATTCCCACAGTGCTCACCTGACAGCATCGAGGAGGTGGCAGGGGGGGGGGGGCGAGGAAAGGGAAGGGGGTGTAAGAAAAAATAAACGAAGACGAAAAGGGGGTGAAAGAAAGAGACGGGGAAAGGGGGGGGGGGGTAAAATGGAGGTGGAAAGAAGGAAGAGCGAGTGTGATCTGAAAACTTTTTGCTCTCTCTATTACCATTATCATTATTATTATATTCCTTATTCCTTGGATAATAAATGCCGTAGGTAGTGGGAGGTCTTGCAATACATAACTGGGTAGGGTGATCAATTAACTGCCTTGCTCATCACAAAATCCTTCACAGATCTTCCCCCTTCATCCAGCTCGTCTCATCAGCCCCCCGAACGCACTTAGGCTTTTGATACTTTTTCTTCCCTACCTTATTTCCGCTTTTCTTATTTTCTCTTTCTGCCCCTTCTTCCATTTTCTATTTTCTCTCCCTCAGCCAAATGACTTGACTTGACTTGACTTGACTTGACTTGACTTGACTTGACTTGACTTGACTTGAGAGAGAGAGAGAGAGAGAGAGAGAGAGAGAGAGAGAGAGAGAGAGAGAGAGAGAGAGAGAGAGAGAGAGAGAGAGTGTGTGTGTGTGTGTGTGTGTGTGTGTGTGTGTGTGTGTGTGTGTGTGTGTGTGTGTGTGTGTGTGTGTGTGTGTGTGTGTGCGTGTGCGTGTGTGTTTGTGTATGTGTTTGCTTATCAAGCGAGTGACAAGCTTTCTCTCCTTTTTATTTGTACTTTTGTGCCATACCACGTGCCTTATCGAGCGTCCACATTTGCACATTTTACATTTACTCCAGTCCAGCCTGTCACAGTCTCTTCCCTGCTAATGAACGCCGAGTATGAGGAAGGGCA
>BOPN01001299.1:95000-97500 GCA_017312705.2 Penaeus japonicus
CCCCCGGCAATCAACCAACGGCGGCAGAATGATGTTGACGTAGGCCCATCCTACGCCGGCCTGTCTGTCTGTTTGATTTACGCTCTGTTTCTTAGCGAGGGGCGGACGCCGTTTAATAACTTCCATAACGATCGCGTGCTGCCCTGCGAGGAGTGAGGGCGACGCAAAAGTGAAGTTTAGGAAGTTAAAGCATTGCGGACGAAGGGAAACTTGGGCCGTGAGTGTTTAGTGCTTGGGGTGATTCTCGATGGCAGAGGAGGCCAGTTCCAAACACTCAACAAGGCGGGAAGTGAGACCATAAAATCGTACAAAAGGAGTCGAAAAGCTTGGATCCGTGTTTAGGCCTACCTCCGCTCTCCGTCAGACTGGAATCGAAATAACACCGCCTACGCGCTGATATCAAGCCATTCTTCATCCAGCCCAAGACATACATACATACATACATACACACAAATGTATATATACATATCTATATATACCCGATTCACCCACGCCAAGACGAGATCAATAATTGAATCCCAGCGCCACCTCACCGACTCGCATCCGGTCAGCCGATGAATCACTAATTAAGCTCGACGGAAGAAGGTCAGACCGACCGTCAGCTGCGAGATGGAAGCACCTGATGCCAGCTCTCGTGCCCCCCTCCCCCCCATTCACCCCCACCCCAAATCTCTCCCACAATCCTCGGCGTTCTTCATACAGGGACACAAACATCCTTACGAAGGTGAAAACATCCAGGAGGAGATGAGGGGGAGAGCGGGGGCCAATAACAGCCCAGGAGCCCATGTGTTGTTTATTTTTCGAGAAAGGTTAACTCGGTCTTCTTTCGTGTAAAAAAAAGTTCGAGAGTAACGGACTGACTATCGTAATAATTAATAAAAATTTAAGAAGGGTTGCCGTGTGGATAATTAAATCCTACACTTTATTAACAATGAAACCGATAAAGCAGTTACTGCAATGAGAAGTCCCATTGCTCTGATTGGTAAGCACATGTTGACGAACAATAATTTATATGTTACACCCGATTTGAAAAATATATATATTTTTTCTACGGTACTTCAACGATGCCATTTTCACACATGATTTATGTTCTTCCAACGACACCATAACAGACATTCGCGAACCACAAACCACAGACGGCACTGAAAGTACTGAAAAAAAAATCAAGATCTGAAATTGATGACCTGGTCTGAACATGAAGAACTGTTCTTTCAGATGTTGACATAAAGCCGTAGATATCGATACTAAATATTCTCGGAGAAATCCTACAGACTGCGCAGCCTGGAAGAGGGATAGGATAATGTATGTTTTTTATTTTTCATTCTCATCACATGTCTATTACATGTTATTGATTTTCACCTTTCCATGATAAATATGTCAAAGGGACTCATAAATTTTCACTGATCGTAAAAGGAATTGGCCGAACGCAGCATGACATCGAAAGCTCCTCTCCTTCGGCTTGTACTCGACTTCATTGTGGATTCCGGACACAGCCGAGTCACTCACAAAGGCACTGTGCAAACACCATGTTCACGTACTACCATCTACGGTGAGAGCCACTCCATCCATCACAGTAACCATCTCCCTCCTCACTCCCTCCCCCTCTCCTGCCCTTCGTCCATCCCTCCCCTTCGCCCTCCATCTAACCGCTTGTCTGGTTGTCGATGATAAATGCCACTTCGCTGGATTGTAGGCCCAACTGGAGTCCCCCACCCCACCACTTCACCCCCTTCGCAGGCACCACGGTGACCACAGTTCGATCTAACAGGCAGCAGCTAACAAGCGTCCTTCAGCGTGGAATCGATGGCTTAATTGGTCGACTGGTCTGCTTGGTCAGGCGCCGGCCAGACAAGGGCCGTAAACCACCGAAGAGGTGTTCAATAAACTCGGCTTCCTGTTCGCGGTTTTCCCCGAACGGCCTCTTTTAATCTTTGCTTCGTTTTAAGGGTCCACGTTTTTCCTCGGCTTAATTATAGGACAATGCACCTCGCTGCCGTTCCTCTCGCCGTCGCTTTACGGTGAAAGTTTACGGACGCCTATAAACTACTACTCGCTCGCGGCTTTTTCGCCGCGACGGCAAAAATCTCGTCAGCGTGAGTTTCCCTGCAAGACCCATTAAAATCCGGATGCAACGCATTTGCCTTTATCGAATAATGGGGCGCAATTGAACTTTTTCCATCTTTTTTTTCTCTCACGGAAATTATTATCCACGATCGTCGTCAGCTGAAATACTTGTGACAATGATCACTTCACAGAAGATTTTTTTTTCTTTACAGAACTGCAGATCTGCTTCCGATTCCGAGTTCCTGGTCGAGATCGACGAAACGGGACTCCCGGCAGCAATTACGACGCTGCTTAATGAAGGAAAAGGAGAAAAAGTCTTTCCCACAAGAAACCATAACAAAATTTGGACTTCCGCATTTTGGGAAGGGGAAAATGGCCGATGACCTTTTGCTGTGGTCGGAGCCGAAGCTCTCCTCGCGAGCCCGGCGAGACCTCT
>BOPN01001299.1:107500-110374 GCA_017312705.2 Penaeus japonicus
TGTGTGTGTGTGTGTGTGTGTGTGGGTGCATGAGTGCGTGCATGCGTGTGTGCGTGAGTAAATATGTGTCTGTGTGCTGGTACGTCATTTTGTGTGTGTATATGTGTGTACTTGTGTACACTTATCAAACACATTTACGCGTGGATATGAACAAGTCTTCGCGTGCTTATACATCCAACCGTATGTTATATGCTGAGCCTTCCTCCCATCACGAGCAGTTATGGGAGCGCTAACTATGGTGGAACCGACAGCGCAACCCGCGCGCTTCCGCCCCTCGAGGACTCCAGCACAAACGAACTGAAAAATACACGTCCTTCGCGCTTATTCCTAAGAAATAACAGTCATTCACTCTCCACTGGCATTTCTGTAGTATCACGAGAGCCCTGGCATTAGCCACTCACTCTCCGTTTTCTTCACACACCCGCGCGACGCTACAGCCTGGTTTTACTCTCCATGGAAATATGACTTTCAGCGTGATATTCATTGTGAACTTGATCTTACGGGGAGAAACGTCTAGTCACTTCTGGGGTCTCACAACTTTCCGATTCATATCTCATTTTCTAAAACATTATCTTGTTATTTCCATCTATATATTTCTTTGCTCCTATAACTTGCTTTTGTTACTGACTGATATCATTGTTATGTCAATTGACAATATCATTAATTATTATCAAAATGGTTTGTTATCATCATTATTTTTGTTATCATCATCATCACAGTTATTATCATCATCGCTAAATAATTTGTTTGAATATTGCTAGAACAAGTAATCCTCCTTCACGGCCTTCGGAAATGTGGGCGTCCATCCCGATTCGCGTCCGTTTCTCGCTTCAGCTCAACCTCTGTTCCATGTTTAAAAAGCCAATCCTCAGGCATAGCAAATAAAACGTTGAACAGAGATTCCAGCTAAAAAAAAAAAAAAAAAAAAAAAAAAAACAATGATGATAACAAATAAATAAAAACAAAGGCAAAAAATCCAACGGCTTTCGACTCATGCAGTTCCGCCAGGGTAGGACTCTCGTCCTCTTGGCGTCTGCGTCTCCTGAGGATAGAAGACCGACCTTGGAATCCTTATAATCTTCTGAACAACCTTGGGCCTTGTGCAAGCGCCACTGACGCTCGCCATTGTCGTGAGGTACGAGTGTAATGATCTTCGGAGAGTCCGATCCCGAACAACAGAAAAAGGATCCCACTGAGCTACGCCAATTTGAATAAGATAAAAATAGATTCTAGAGCAGCTCCTCCGACAACAAAGAAGAACGCTAACGACGAAGAGCGCTTCGCCATATGCTTTTGGTTTCCACGCGGAGATCTCTGGGCTGTTCGGGCGAAATTCCTCCATAATAAGCAAAAGCAGGCGGGGCGTGGGAAGATGCTGGACGCTACGAGACAGGCTCTCCAGAAATGCGCAAAACGCAGCAACAAAGAACACGACATGGCCTTGAAATGGCCAATCTCAAGAAGGGGTTCGCAGCATTTGCAATTATCATGATGCCTGGTTCAAGTTGGTTCAAGGCAGGTACACGTGTAACGCTTACGATCCGAATGCATTCAAGGACAACTTCGAGAAAATGAGACTCTTGATCATATCTTACCACGCATGGGATTGTTCATGCAGATATACAAACGCTTTTCTTTCGGAAATTTGGTAATCCATACCCGTGTCTTTGTTATAGAATGCAAATGGGCCTTACGGTCGCATATTTACACAAACCTTTCAATAGCCATTTTTGTAGCCTATAGTGTTGAAGTCACCCGAAGTGTATTGTAAGTTTGTCCCTGTTTTCTCCGCCTACGATCCTGAATTCATGTGACATAATGCATGTTTTTTCATTACTTGAGTTACAGAGTGACACTTACTTCGATTGTTTAGTTCTCTGTTGGTAATCTATAGAGTAGATTCTGGATGACAAGAATATTATGAGTGTAATATACTGCTTCTCCCCATGCGTCCTACTGAAGCAGTTGAAACCCAAGACGGCGTGAGCGCCGACGAGTCTCTCGGGAATTTTCTCAAGAACGCACAACATTCCACTAACATAACCCCAAAAAACGTATCCATTAAACCAGCTCTCTCTCCCGCCTCCCCAACCCCTTCCTCTCTCTTCTTCATTCTCTCTCTCGTCCTCTTCCTCCTTCACTCTTGAAAGGATATTGATCCCTAGGCCGCTTGGGGAAGTCCTTCCACCTCTTGCATCGACAGCTGCTGGGAACGCGTCCATACTCGCCGCAATATGGTCTCCTATAATAGGCGAGTTGCGCTATCACTCTGCACAATACATGGGCTTTACCACAAGCGTGATCTCTGGGGCACTTAAAGAGTGAAGAAAAATTGACTTTTCTCACTCTGCTCACGTGACCGGAAGTTTGCGCTCTCCAAAGATCTTCCAATAGCTGGTACAGATTGCACAAGATTACCACATGTGATCACGCAGGAGGTACGCCAGTAATATAGAGTTTTACTTATTTCCTTATAAAGAAATAATACAATGCAATAACTCTTTATCTATCCCTACCTTAAACTCAAAAACAAGTGACTCCTTCATCAGTTTTGTAAATGAGGTTCCGATATTTCACACGAGAAATGTCAGTACGATCTATCTACCGAAAATACAGAACCGCGTGAATAAACCGAACCGTACCTTGACTCCCCGAACCGAGCCCCACTCCGCTGTACTCAACATTTACCTGAAAAAAGAACATAATTATTAGTGGTTGAGATAAATACGAAAACCTTGAGGGAACGTCTTAACCTCCGAAGAATTCCCACGCATAATTTCCCTCTCAGTCTCATAGACGGTGATGAAAGCAGAATAAGAACGTTATCAATTATCCAGCTTTTTAATCGCTGCAGGAAATAACATTGCCATTTTA
>BOPN01001299.1:125718-130718 GCA_017312705.2 Penaeus japonicus
GAAAAAGAAAGGAAGAAGAGGAAGACGGTGGGGGGGGAGAAGACACGAGATAGAACAGAAAGATAAAAAAGAGAAAGAAGAGGGAAAAGAGAGACAAGAGCAACTAGGAATTATTAGCAAATGAATGCTTTCTTGCTAATGCTCACGGACACAATGAAAAGGAAAACGGTTCCAAGCAGACGAAGGTCCTGCAATCAATCTTAAAGCGCCCCCCTCCCCTCTCTTTCCCTCAGCACCCCTCACCCCTCACCTGCAATCCCTTTCCAAGCGCCTTTACCCCCCCTTCAGCTCCCTTCCTTCCCGCCCCCGCCCCCCGCACGCACAGCAAGGGGGCGTGGGAGAAAAGCGGTCAACTCTCCCACGACCGCCGCACACCCGCCTTTCCAGAATTTCACAGCAGATTTCACCGCGAGACATGACTTGTGTGTGTGAGTGTGTTTGTGTGTGTGTGTGTGTGTGTGTGTGTGTGTGTGTGTGTGTGTGTGTGTGTGTGTGTGTGTGTGTGTGTGTGTGTGTGTGTGTGTGTGTGTGTGTGTGTGTGTGTGTGTGTGTGTATGTGTGTGTGTGTGTATGTGTGTGTGTGTGTATGTGTGTGTGTGTGTTGTGTGTGTGTGTGTGTGTGTGTGTGTGTGTGTGTGTGTGTGTGTGTGTGTGTGTGTGTGTGTGTGTGTGTGTGTGTGGGTGCATGAGTGCGTGCATGCGTGTGTGCGTGAGTAAATATGTGTGTCTGTAAAAGCTGGTACGTCATTTTGTGTGTGTATATGTGTGTACTTGTGTACACTTATCAAACACATTTACGCGTGGATATGAACAAGTCTTCGCGTGCTTATACATCCAACCGTATGTTATATGCTGAGCCTTCCTCCCATCACGAGCAGTTATGGGAGCGCTTGGCTATGGTGGAACCGACAGCGCAACCCGCGCGCTTCCGCCCCTCGAGGACTCCAGCACAAACGAACTGAAAAATACACGTCCTTCGCGCTTATTCCTAAGAAATAACAGTCATTCACTCTCCACTGGCATTTCCTGTAGATCACGAGAGCCCTGGCATAGCCACCACTCTCGTTTTCCACACACCCGCGCGACGCTACAGCCTGGTTTTACTCTCCATGGAAATATGACTTTCAGCGTGATATTCATTGTGAACTTGATCTTACGGGGAGAAACGTCTAGTCACTTCTGGGGTCTCACAACTTTCCGATTCATATCTCATTTTCTAAAACATTATCTTGTTATTTCCATCTATATATTTCTTTGCTCCTATAACTTGCTTTTGTTACTGACTGATATCATTGTTATGTCAATTGACAATATCATTAATTATTATCAAAATGGTTTGTTATCATCATTATTTTTGTTATCATCATCATCACAGTTATTATCATCATCGCTAAATAATTTGTTTGAATATTGCTAGAACAAGTAATCCTCCTTCACGGCCTTCGGAAATGTGGGCGTCCATCCCGATTCGCGTCCGTTTCTCGCTTCAGCTCAACCTCTGTTCCATGTTTAAAAAGCCAATCCTCAGGCATAGCAAATAAAACGTTGAACAGAGATTCCAGCTAAAAAAAAAAAAAGAAAAAAAAAGAAAAAAAAAAAAAAAAAAAAAAACAATGATGATAACAAATAAATAAAAACAAAGGCAAAAAATCCAACGGCTTTCGACTCATGCAGTTCCGCCAGGGTAGGACTCTCGTCCTCTTGGCGTCTGCGTCTCCTGAGGATAGAAGACCGACCTTGGAATCCTTATAATCTTCTGAACAACCTTGGGCCTTGTGCAAGCGCCACTGACGCTCGCCATTGTCGTGAGGTACGAGTGTAATGACTGGAGAGTCCGATCCCGAACAACAGAAAAAGGATCCCACTGAGCTACGCCAATTTGAATAAGATAAAAATAGATCTTGTGAGCAAAGCTCCTCCGACAACAAAGAAGAACGCTAACGACGAAGAGCGCTTCGCCATATGCTTTTGGTTTCCACGCGGAGATCTCTGGGCTGTTCGGGCGAAATTCCTCCATAATAAGCAAAAGCAGGCGGGGCGTGGGAAGATGCTGGACGCTACGAGACAGGCTCTCCAGAAATGCGCAAAACGCAGCAACAAAGAACACGACATGGCCTTGAAATGGCCAATCTCAAGAAGGGGTTCGCAGCATTTGCAATTATCATGATGCCTGGTTCAAGTTGGTTCAAGGCAGGTACACGTGTAACGCTTACGATCCGAATGCATTCAAGGACAACTTCGAGAAAATGAGACTCTTGATCATATCTTACCACGCATGGGATTGTTCATGCAGATATACAAACGCGCTTTTCTTTCTTCGGAAATTTGGTAATCCATACCCGTGTCTTTGTTATAGAATGCAAATGGGCCTTACGGTCGCATATTTACACAAACCTTTCATCAGCCATTTTGTAGCCTATAGTGTTGAAGTCACCCGAAGTGTATTGTAAGTTTGTCCCTGTTTTCTCCGCCTACGATCCTGAATTCATGTGACATAATGCATGTTTTTTCATTACTTGAGTTACAGAGTGACACTTACTTCGATTGTTTAGTTCTCTGTTGGTAATCTATAGAGTAGATTCTGGATGACAAGAATATTATGAGTGTAATATACTGCTTCTCCCCATGCGTCCTACTGAAGCAGTTGAAACCCAAGACGGCGTGAGCGCCGACGAGTCTCTCGGGAATTTTCTCAAGAACGCACAACATTCCACTAACATAACCCCAAAAAACGTATCCATTAAACCAGCTCTCTCTCCCGCCTCCCCAACCCCTTCCTCTCTCTTCTTCATTCTCTCTCTCGTCCTCTTCCTCCTTCACTCTTGAAAGGATATTGATCCCTAGGCCGCTTGGGGAAGTCCTTCCACCTCTTGCATCGACAGCTGCTGGGAACGCGTCCATACTCGCCGCAATATGGTCTCCATATTGTATGAGTTGCGCTATCACTCTGCACAATACATGGGCTTTACCACAAGCGATCTCAAGAATTTAAAGAGTGAAGAAAAATTGACTTTTCTCACTCTGCTCACGTGACCGGAAGTTTGCGCTCTCCAAAGATCTTCCAATAGCTGGTACAGATTGCACAAGATTACCACATGTGATCACGCAGGAGGTACGCCAGTAATATAGAGTTTTACTTATTTCCTTATAAAGAAATAATACAATGCAATAACTCTTTATCTATCCCTACCTTAAACTCAAAAACAAGTGACTCCTTCATCAGTTTTGTAAATGAGGTTCCGATATTTCACACGAGAAATGTCAGTACGATCTATCTACCGAAAATACAGAACCGCGTGAATAAACCGAACCGTACCTTGACTCCCCGAACCGAGCCCCACTCCGCTGTACTCAACATTTACCTGAAAAAAGAACATAATTATTAGTGGTTGAGATAAATACGAAAACCTTGAGGGAACGTCTTAACCTCCGAAGAATTCCCACGCATAATTTCCCTCTCAGTCTCATAGACGGTGATGAAAGCAGAATAAGAACGTTATCAATTATCCAGCTTTTTAATCGCTGCAGGAAATAACATTGCCATTTTACTGTAGGAGTGTGAGCGGTGCGGTAAAGGGGCAGCCATTATAAGGCTTGCAGTGAGAAGACCTGCTCATGTGGGTAAGGGGGAGGGGGGTTCCTCCGTGTGTGTTTGTTCGTTTGGTGTGTATGTTTGCGTGTGTGTGTATGTTTGCGTGTGTGTGTATGTGTGTGTATGTGTGTGTATGTGTGTGTGTGTGTGTGTGTGTGTGTGTGTGTGTGTGTGTGTGTGTGTGTGTGTGTGTGTGTGTGTGTGTGTGTGTGTGTGTGTGTGTGTGTGCATGAGATTGTTTGTTGTACGTCTGAATGATTGTTTAACGTACATGAATACTCTATTGCGTCTACAAAGTAGGTTGGGTGTTTTTTAATTGATAATAGAAGTAAATCATAAACAGGGGCCAACCACAAGAAGACAAGCATAATACCATTAAAATATAAGGGATATAATGAAATGATTTATTATTATTAATAATAATAATAATAAAATCAAGTGAAAGACACCACGGTCCCTGAGGCTAAACTGAACGTGACAGAGACTAGCAAGTGCTTATGGTAATTTTCGAAGTGTCAAAACACACAACCACACATCCTGCGATCGCCATCACACGAGGGTCGATCGGCCAAGGGTGAGTGAGGCCCCACCTTCCCCATCCCTTCCTCCCCTCCCCCCAACCCTCGAAATTCGAAGGAAAAGATAATGAATCAGGGTGAAGGATCAAGGATACTGTCCCAACACAAGGGGCAAAATGCTGTCGAAGAATGCAAGGCACACGCGCGGGTCCGCGTGCGCCACGGGCGAGGGATCAGGGGTCCGATTACACTCCCTTCCATCTCCCGCTTTATCGCACTTTTTCTTTTATGTTTTCGGGGACAATGAAGATCCTTATAGTTAATGCACAGAAATGATTAATTTGGTCATTTTCTTGGTTTCAGATGGAACTATCCACTCCATTAACAAAAATGAAAAAGACAATATTAAGTAAAATTTAAAAAAAATAGAAAAAAGAATCTGAAAAAAATAAAATGGACGCGGCACGGGCTGCACGGACGCGGCCCGGGCCCTCGATGGGAACAGCTGACTCTCCTGGAAGCCCTAGAGGAGGACAGGCGAGGACCAGGCAGGGCAAGGGATCACCCGCCGGCCTCCGCTTGGATCGAGGCGGCGCCGTCACACCCGCATCCGGGTCGAGTAGTTGAAGTAGTAAACAAAACATAAATTCTGATGATTGTTTGACCCGCGTGTCCTCCCTGTGGCCCTTTTCCTTTTCCGTTTCGCCTCTTTATATTCTCTATCCTTCACAGAAAAAAGGGAAAGTGGACACACATAGCTAGAGACAATCGGAGACATGGACACATTACAGTCACTCTTACAGGAAAATCGCTTGTCTCTCTGCCTTGCAAAAGAAGTTCCTGAGGGGTGAAGGGGGTCAGGTGGGAGGCATACACCCCACCTCCCGAGG
>BOPN01001299.1:135718-140718 GCA_017312705.2 Penaeus japonicus
GTTGATACTGCTATTTGTACTTATAACAGTAACGAGGAAGCAGTAAAAAGTACTGTTCTTTTCCTTTTTCCTTAGTTAAATAAATAAAATGAATGGGAAACAGAGAGAGAAAGAGAGAGAGAGAGAGAGAGAGAGAGAGAGAGAGAGAGAGAGAGAGAGAGAGAGAGAGAGAGAGAGAGAGAGAGAGAGAGAGAGNATATATATATATATATATATATATATGAGGGAGGCAGGATGACATCACACATACCGCGTTGCATTACGTCGCAAAGTTTTCAATAGGACGCAACCCACAGTGAGCTCATGCATTTGGATGCAAATCCAAACACCGGATAGCAAGGGGGGGGGGTGATGGGGTAGAGGGGATTATACACCATGTCTGACATTGCATTATGTTGCACCTACTTTTAAATTTTTATTTCGTCTGCGTTTCATGTCTTGCATCACGTACGCGGTCTCTAAGAAAGCTACTTCAAAGCCGGATGTGTGTTGGTCGTTGTAATCTTAGATAAAAAAGCCCATATCTGTTCCTTTGGCTCGATACAGAGAGATTATGGAGAGAGTGGAGAGAGATTATGTAAGGAATGAGGTAGGGGGGAGAGGGGAGAGGGGGAGAGTGGGGGGGACCTGATAGGTAAACTGGCGTCCTCGATATCACACGATAAATTTTCCTGTCGCTAGTCTGGGAGCGACAATGTGATTCCTCGCTAAAAAAAAATATGATAAAAAAATATAAAAAATCAAAGATATGTTTAATCTTGTAAATGTGTTTAATCTCGTAGCTTAAAATACGAGGTTGTTTATATGCCAAGTAGAAGGATTATTTCCACTCTTCGCCTCCCGACTGATGATGATGGATTACAGGAAGCCGATATTGTGCCGTTAAGAATCGTACGCTTGTTTGGTCGAGCTTTGAATGAGTGTTTAATACTCGTTGGTAACTTTCTTGGCAGGTAGGCGCGATGTTGCCATAAGTCGCTGGGTGTAAATTTGCTGACACTGCATATCAACGTTTTTTTGTTGTTGTTGTTGGTGTTGCTGCTTTTATTTTTTTCTTCGTAATCCTACAGTATTATGCAAGTAACCGAATATACGTTCTTATTGTTTTGATTGCACTGCATTCACGCGTGGACGCTTTATTCATATTTTATTTTTAAGTCTTTGTGGTGTAGGTATTACGGCCTCCATGGCAGATATTGATTGTATTGTTTGAATAAATCATGGTGGGTGTGATAGCAACTGCAACATGAAAAGAGAACATCAACGGACACGCACCTGCAGTCGCCATGTCTAATCTTTTTATTTTCTTGCAACATGTCATTGACGTGTTACAACATGCCTCTGGCTTTGGATTGAATTGGTTGCATTCACGTGCGCCACATACGCACGTGCACACGCATACATACAGAGAGAGTGAGAGCGCGCGCGCAAGAGAGAGAGAGAGAGAGAGAGAGAGAGACTTTTTGACTTTGACTTTGACGAGTTTATTGAGACAAGTGATTACGTACAGAGAGAGAGAGAGAGAGAGAGAGAGAGAGAGAGAGAGAGAGAGAGAGAGAGAGAGAGAGAGAATGATAAGACAAGCAAACTACAATTACTTTGATGGTACAAGAATGTGCCATTTCACGCCATGAACTAATCATTTGCAATAATCACCCGTTAACTGTCGTCATGCATGAAAAACACGCCACCCCCTCCCTCCCCCTCCCCTGTGCAACCCAGCAAACCTCAGCCCTTACATGGGTATCATCGACTGTGGGCGTCCCTTGATACTCGGGGCGTGCGGGTGCCATGTGTTATGCCTGGCTGTTCTGTGGTAAGTGTGGGCGTCCTTGGCACTCGGGGCGTGTTCTTTACGAAGCGTGGCAGCCCCGCGAGTGAGCTGGAAAGGAGCGGAGGAGGACGGCGAAGGGTGAGGGCCGAGCTGTGGTTGCCGCCTCGTTAACGATCGCGGCCTGAACAATGGCGGCGAATCCGACACTGCGAGACTTCTAACCGCAACAAGAATGTGTGTGTGCGAAAAGTGTCCACACACACAAAACACATGGACACTCCAGCACCAACAAACATACCCCCACACAAAGAGTCACACGCATACACATGTGCACATACACTGACCGACACACGCACACACAGATATACCGGCAACGGGGAAGCCGTGCCATTTTAGGTTTCAGATCTACATTTTGTTTTTCTTCATATCTATTATCGTTTCTGCACTTCGCTGCTCCCTTCGCTGCGATTGTGTTTTCTGTTCTAATCACGTGACGTCTTACAAGAATTTTAACCCTTTTACCTTTCGTTTTACGTTGCGTTCTCTCCTTCCGCGGATCAATTTACATAAACAAAAAAACGAGAAAATGGACGCAAAAAATGTTAGTAAAATTTCCCCCAAAACAAGTCTCTCTGCCACATTGTTTCGCAAGCCAACACACCATTATGCCAAAGTCAACACAACAGTTGGACATCTCTTCTCACCCTGAGCCGCTTCTTCGCCAATTCTCTTCTTTCCTCTTCGGCATACTTCCTCTGTTGATCTTTCGATTCATTTCCCTTCCTTATTATCCCCTCCCATCCTTCTCCTATTTTGGCTGATGAACTGCTGTCTACTTAGCAAGTATATCAAGTTTAGCCATCCTCCTCCCCTGATTTTCCTTACCCTACCCTTTACCTTACTGTTTTTCTCACTGTCTTCGCCGCCTGCCCTTACTCTATAACCTCAGTTTCCTTTACCCTGAGACCTCATCACCCTAAACTTTCATCTTCAATTGTCCTCACCCTAAAACTTCACTTTCAACTGCCCTTGCCTTTGAAAACCTTACCCTCACTTTCCTTTATATAAAAGCCTCTCTTTCAATACCCTCACTCAGTGAGTCATGCGACTGGAAGAGGCATGTATATAAGGCAAAATAATTCATGTCCCCCCAAATTTTTTTGCTGCTATCTGCTATGCTCATGTTACTATTGTATGACTTTACACGTCATATGGCAAATAATAAAGATAGTAAACGTAAGAGAGTCTCTCCCCCACATCCTCCTGACTCCCTCTTCCATTCCAGGAATTGTGTCTGCTGCTAACGACGTCGCTACCGATTTTCTGTTGTTGTTTTTTTCTTTTTTTAATTCTCTCTCTCTCTCTCTCTCTCTCTCTCTCTCTCTCTCTCTCTTTTCTTTTTGAGAGAATTCTTTATTCCTCCCTTCGACTCTTAGCCTTTCGCAACGGCCAAATCGTGTCGTTATTTCTAAGCTAGAAATAAAAAAAGGATCACTGTTTATTTTCGCGGCCCTCGTGCAAATAAACAAATAGAGGAGGAAAGGGATGAAAATAAGAATCTGTTAGACGCTGGAGAGATTCATACCTATGTCTATGTGACTATGTAAATACCGCACAGACAGAGAGAGAGAGAGAGAGAGAGAGAGAGAGAGAGAGAGAGAGAGAGAGAGAGAGAGAGAGAGAGAGAGAGAGAGAGAGAGAGAGAGAGAGAGAGTCCTTTTCAACCGCATACAACCAAACTGCTTCACCGTCCGCTTCACGTTCCCCTCCGCACAACCTCCGTCGCCGCCCTCGCGTCACTGTTCCATCACCTCTAAGAAAGGACTCACCGACCTTAACCTCGACAAAGCTGATAACAAAGAAGGTAAACAACCAAACGCCCCTCCTCCTCCTCCCCTCTACTCCCCACCCTCTCCCTTCATCCATTCCCCCGTCTACCCCTTCCCTTCCTTCTTCCATTCTTTCTCGACCCCTCCTTCTCCCTCCCTCCCTCCCTCTCCCCCCTAACCCTCTTTTCCAACGCCTCCTTAACTCCCTCAACCGAACCCCTTAACAACCTCTCTTGAAACTGATCTCCCCGTAACCCTTTCCCCGACGCTTCCCGACCCCCGTAAACAACACCCTTTTAGCTCATAACCGCCAAATCAGAATATAACCCCCCACCCCCCACCCCACCCCCTCTCCCTGCCCATGACGAGAGCCCACGGCACATAGATCACGTTTTCCTCTTTTTAGCTTCGAAAATCTAGCCCGGTGAGGCGAACCCACTCAGGTGCGAAGTGACTATCGGAAAATGACAAGAATAACGATGAATCACAATAAATAACATGATAACAATAATAATCACATCCATGATAATAACAATGATGAAGATGGTGATGGCGATAATAACAGCAACCATAACAAACATAATGATTATAGTATTAACATTATCATCATCATAATAATAGTAATAATAATAATAGTATTAACAATAGTAATGACAACAACAACAATAAAAACAAGAGTGATAATGATAACAAAAACATTATAATAAATCAGTACAGCTAGCAATAAACACCTAACTGCTAAGACGGCGATAAGGAATAAAAAGTGAACAGCCGAAAAGGCGAAATCGGTCGCTTCTTCAACGTTCCTCTCGACGGTTGGCGAGGGTTGTTTGTTGATCACCTGCGCCCGTGATGTTGCGTGGGCGCCCCTTTCACTACCTGGGATAGTTATGTGGGCGCCATTTCCAACTCTAAGAGCCGTGACGGGGGGGAACGTGCCTCTCAACCCATCAAAGAAGAAGAAAGAAAATATACAAAGGAACAGAAATAATAAAGATCGAAATGTAGATTTGAAAAAAAGGATCATCACCGTTTGCGCCTCAAAGTTATGTGGGCGTTTAGGCAGCAACATCGCCACCCCTTAATGGCACTCGGACGGACCCTCAACCCCGCCCGCACACTCTCATGGGCGCGAGATAACATCCAGGTGGAAAATGGCTCCTGTTTACGAGGCTGCGCACAATAATCACGTCCGGGCGGCGATCACCCGCGCAAATTAGCGCAATAGAATTGTTCCACTGCGGACTGAGGCGGGAAGGTTTTCATCCCGGAGTTACCTGTGGTTACCTTATCTCCTTTATTGGCCTAGTTTACACGCCCACCGCCCCTTCCTGCGCCGAGGACAGGCTGCGGATCGAGCAGGCCGCGGAGCCTTTCCTCTCGGTTACACATAAATA